>ML779339.1:1011557-1028403 GCA_009831015.1 Picea engelmannii
TATTATACATGCAAATGATGGAAGGAGTTATTTACTTTCGTTTTTATTATTAAAGTGAATGCATCCATGTGTATTAAAAAAAAAAAAGGGAGGTTTTTTTTAAGGAATTTTTTTTTAATACTTAAAGTGGGTAAGGAATTGTGAGGTGGATGTTTAAAAGTGGGGGTTATGATTTAAAGGTGCATGCATGGATGTATGTTATTATTTAAATATGATTTAAAGGTGGATGCATTCATGATTTAAAGTTGAGAACAGAGACAGAGTTGGATTAGTGGATCCGAAGGTAGAGCAAAGACTTGCTCAGCACACGAGACAACTCGATTACTTGCAGCGATGACGAATCCGCTGGCAGAGACCTGCCTCAACGAAGCCAACAAGTTAGATGGATCGAATTTCATTAATTGGAAATTCAAGATGCAGACGCTCATGGAAGGCTATGGTCGCGAAGGGAACTGAACTCAAACCTGATGTGGCTGTCGATGCGACAACAACACATATCCAAGACTGGGAGAAGCGCGAAAACAAGGCAAAGGTATTGTTGCACATGTCAGTTAAAGATAACATAATTCCACATATTAGAGACGCTACAACTTCTGTTGCAACATGGATAGCTCTTAAAGCATTGTATGAAACTAGCAACACAAATCACATTTTGTTTTTGAAAACTAAATTTCTAGGCATTAAGATGGATGGAAATGAATCTGTTAGTTCATTTTTGGGTTGTATTAAAGAGGTGAAAGACAAGCTAGTAAATATAGGGGAAACTGTTTCCAACACTGATCTAGTGACTATTACCTTAAATGGTATGCTAGAAGATTATCATATGTTCATAACAGATCTCGCAGCAAGGGAGAAACCTCCTATGTTTGAAGAACTGACAGGTATTTTGATGCAAGAGGAAGAGAGGTGCGGAAATCTGAAGCCTCAGAGTAAAGATTTGACACTGTGGTCAAATAATAGATCTGCGAGAGGGAGATCAGGAGTAAGAAGTAGAAGAGGCAGTTCATGGTAGAGAGGTGGTTCATGGCAGAGAGACAGTTCATCGCAGAGCAGACAATCGCCAAATCAAGGTATGCAATCTGATAGGAATGATTCTAAGAGTTGTTTTTATTGTGGTTGATTTGGACATATGGTTAAAGACTGTCATAAGAAGAAAAGTGATGAGGTTAGGAATAAACCTAGAACACATTCAAGTCATTATGTAGAAAAATCTTCAAATCAAGATCTGAGATTATTTATTGCTAGTGATAATATTGATGAACCCCCGAATTTTGACTCACGGGATCTTAGGTTGTTTGTGTCTAATGCTTCTTGATATACTAAAATGGATGATTTTGATGCCTCGTTTATGGATTCTGGAGCATTAGTACATATGGCTTGTAATAAAAATTGGTATGCTAATTTTAAAGAAACACAGAATGGTGCCAGCATATATCATGGAGATGACCGCACTCATCAAATCAAGGGATATGGAGATATTCCTGTGACATTGTTGAATGGTACTGTTCGTCACATTCACAATGTGGTGTATGTGCCAGGAATAAAGAAAAAATTGATCTCTGTGTCCACCATTATAGATCATAACTTGAAGGTTGAATTTTTCAAGAATTATTGCATAGTGAAGGATCTGCTGGACCACTTCCAAACTGTTGCAACAAGAGTCAGAGCAGGAGGTCTATACAAACTTGATGTTACCATCAAAGCACATCATGCACTGACTTCTGCAACTATGCCAACATAGATTCTTTCGCATCAAAGGTATGGACACATCAATCATCCTGATTTATTGTTATTACAGAAAAATAATATGGTTGAAGGACTTCCCATTTAAAGAATGAGAAAGTTTCTTGTGATGGATATGCATTAGGAAAGATGCACAGAGATGAATTCCCCTCTAATCCTTATAAGAAAAAGAGATATGTGTTAGATCTTGTGCATACTAATGTTAGTGGGCCTATGTAGACTAGGTCTTTAGGAGGTGCATTTTACTTTCTACTATTTATTGATGATTGCATGAGATACACATGGATTTACTTCCTTAGACAAAAAAATGATATTTTCAAGTACTTTAGGGAATTCAGAACCATGGTGGAAAAGTAGACAGGAAAATCCATCAAAATCCTCTGTTCAGATCAAGGGGGAGAGTATAAATAAGGGAACTTCAACAAATATTGCAAAGATAATGGAATAGTACAACAGTTTACAGTACCTCAGACTCCACAGCAAAACGAAGTCGCTGAAAGGAAAAACAGAACTTTGGTAGAGTGTGCACGCAGTATGATGAAAGGTAAGAATCTCTCAAATGCATTTTAGGCTGAAGCAATAAATACTGCAGTTTATTTAAAGAATAGAAGTCCAACAAGGTGTCTTGATAATGTTACTCCTTTCGAGGCCTTGTATGGTTCCAAACCCACAGTTCATAATTTGAAAGTATTTGGGTGTAAGGCTTGTTCTCATATTCCAAAGGAGAATAGGAGGAAATTGGATGTTAAAGCCATTAAATGTATTTTCATTGGGTATTGTTCTGAATTTAAAGCATACAAATTGTTTGATCCTGCTACTCACAAAGTATTTGCAAATGGAGATGTACTTTTCCATGAGCAGGAAGCAGGAAATCATGACGACAACAATCATGAGGAATGGCAGAGACTTCTTGATGGAGGAGTTAAAGAAGTGCAGTAGTAGAAACAACAACAACAGCCCAAACAACAACAACCATCCCCGCAGCGACAACAACAACAACAACAAGAAGGACTTAGTGATATGGACAATTCAAGCAGTCACAATTCACCTAGAGGTGAAGACAGATCTTCACAAAGTGGGGAGGAATATAATTAGTTGACAAGATCATCAAGTTAGATTCGTCTTCCTCAGAGGTATAAAGACTAAGCCCTAATGAGTAGCATTTCAAATGTCATAGAACCCATGAATTTTGATGAAGCTAATGAACATGATGAATGGCAAAATGTAATGGAGGAAGAATATGAATCTATAATGAAAAACAATACTTGGGAATTGACTGAATTTCCTAAACATAAGAAGCCCATTGTATGCAAATGGATATACAAACCCAAGTTTAAATTAGATGGTAGTATAAATAAGTATAAGGCTAGACTGGTGGCAAAGGGGTATTCACAAAGAGAAGGTGTTGATTATGCTGAAACATTTGCGCCAGTAGATAAATTGAATACTATCAGAATGTTAATTGCTTTAGCTACAAAGTTCCATTGGAAGCTACATCAGTTAGATGTTAAATATGCATTTTTGAATGGTGAGTTAAAGGAAGAGGTTTACCTTAATCAACCTGAAGGGTTTGTTGAAAAGGGGAAAGAACACTTAGTGTGTAAGTTAAAGAAAGCATTGTATGGACTAAAACAGGCACCTAGGTCATGGTATGAAAAGATAGACTCTTTTTTCTTCAATAGGGTTTTATGAGGAGAAAAAGTGATCCAAATCTGTATACCAAATTTGATGAACAGGGGTATATAGTATTGATTTCATTATATGTGGATGCTTTAATAATTACAGGAAATGTAGAGAAGTTAATTGATGAAATGAAGGAGCAGTTATCAAAGGTATTTAAAATGAAATATCTTGGTGAGTTACATTACTGCCTAGGTCTTGAAGGTTGGAGAAATGCAGGCCAAACTTTTGTTTCTCAGAGTAAGTATATCATAGAAATACTTAAGAGATTTAAAATTGATCAGTGTAAGTCTTCTATTGTTCCCATGCAGCAGAATGTGAAACTTTGTTGTGATGATGGTTCAAAGGAGGTGAATGGCACTATGTATAGACATATGGTGGGTAGTCTAAATTACCTCACCACAACCAGACCTGATATTTCATATTCTGTGAGTGTGTTAAGTCAGTTCATGGCGAAACCTCATGAAAGCCATTGGAATGCATCAAAGGCAGTACTCAGGTATCTAAAAGGTACACTAGATTATGGTATTAAATATAATGATGCATATGATGTTGAGTTGACAGGTTTTTCAGATTCTGATTGGACTGGCAATCTAGATGATCGAAGATCAACCACTAGATATGTGTTCAACATTGGATCTGGGGTTATTTCATGGAACGGTAAAAAATAGCCTACTGTATCTTTGTCATCCACTGAAGCAGAATATAAAGCCTTGTGTGCAACAACTTGTGAAACTGTTTGGTTAAGAAGACTTCTTCAAGATGTTGGAGAAGAAGGAAAGGAACCTACGATGATCGGATGTGATAATCAAAGTTCAATCAATATTGCGAAGAATCCTATTTTTCATGCAAGGACAAAGCATGTTGAATCTCGGTATCATTTTGTTCAAGAAAAGTTGCAGTCAATTGAAATAACTCTTATGTACTGTAATACTAGTGAAAATGTTGCTGATATTTTCACTAAGCCTCTTGGAAAGATTAAGTTTGAACTATTTAGGGAGATGTTAGGTGTAGAAGTCAATCCATTCTCCATTAAGGGGGAGACTTGGAAATAATGGAGAAAGCATTAGTTGTAAGCGCCAATTGTAAGCACCAGTTATAAGCTTCAGTTGTGAGAGTCAGTTGTAGGGGTGTTAAGAGTCAGTTCTTAGTTAAGAGTCTAGTTGTCCTTGGTTTACATGTAACTGACTCAGGAGAGTCTTTTCCTATATAAAGATTTAATCCATCTTTATTGAATAACATAGAAGTGAGCATAGCCTCACCGTGTTTGTTTTGCATATTTTATCTTTATGTGCACACTCCACAGCAACGAGGGTGTGCCTTGTGTTATCCTTCTCTTCCCCTTTGGCTTTCTCACGCTTATCTCTCACGTGGTCGACTCTCTCACGAGGGATTCTTTGGACTCAGTTTTCTCCTCCCGACAGTCCTAGCTTTGATATCTCCTCTAGCAGGGATGCTCTTCTCAACAATGATCTCACTTGTAAACAGACGTTGGCGGCTCTCTTCCTATCACAAGAACTGGTAGCTCCTCTCTTATAAATCCTTGACTGTGAATCTCTCTCCGTCGCGCAGGTCACGCCTCTCCTCACATAGAAACTCTCCCACACAACAATTGCAGATATGGACAACAACCATCTCCAACAACACCTCAAGCGATTCACCAGTATCAGCCATCAATCTCCAACACTCAACCCCACACGTTGATCGTACATTTCTACACGGTGGTTGTTATGCTTGACACAACCCTCAGGTAGTGGCAACAACTCTCTACATGGCTCCACACTCCATGGCTCCTCAATGCTTTATTAACCCACACGAGCTCACCTTTGGCTCTAATTCTAACTTGGAAATGGGAAAGACATCATCCCCTCATAGGTGAGGCAGGCTATGCCTAGAGGATGCCTAAGCAAAATCAACAATCATACATTTATTAATAAATGAAGAGTACATTATATAGGAGATGAAGAATGATTGGAAACAGTTTGAAACGGTTCAACCAGCCTTAACTAATTTTCCATTATTTCTTAGTCTATTATTTCAACCATGATTAGAGTCAACCATAGTCAACCACTCCAATGGTCAACCATAGAGTCATGGTTTAACATAGTTAATCATACTCATTTAAGTAATAACCATCTTTAAATACATTAAAAAATGATATTTATTATTAATGTTTTATTACATTTATAAATAATATATAAATACATTAATAAATTATATTTATTATAAATGTATTAATACATTTATAATGTATTATTTATTATTGTCCATATACTTTATTAATACCTTAATATATTATTAACAATGTATTATTAAGTCCCCGAGGTGTAGGACAGTCGGTGATAGAGTGTGTTGTTAAGCCACTCCGTGTTGAAAAGTCATCAGTTCGAAACTTGCGGGGACAAAAAATCCAACCATGTTAAGGGTTGGTGTGGCTCGTACGATCCCTCGGTGATTTTGACGGCTTACATGCCCCTGAGTCACGGTTTCTCATGCCACAGGTTAATCCCGATGCCAATAGGTTCGGCCACATTAACAAACAAAAAAAAAACAATGTATTATTAATATATTACTCAAAGCGGTTGGATCTAATGCTGGGAAGCTAGGAGTTCTGCCACATTAACAAACAAAAAAAAACAATGTATTATTAATATATTACTCAAAGGGGTTGGATCCAATGGTGGGAAGCTAGGAGTTTTTCATTGTTGGGAAAGGCTCAATTCCCGTGAGGGCCTAACCTGAAGCCATGGGGGCACCTTGATGTAGTCGTATAAAGTCTAAGTGATTTTGATGTTTATATGCCCCTCAGTCATTGGACAAACTAACAAATTACATTATTAAAGTATTAATATTTTAATAGTGAATTACTAATGTATTAACCAATTAATACTTTAATAATGTATTACTAAAGTATTGATAACTTTTAATGTATTACTTTTTTAAAATTAATTTCTTAATATCAATATTTATGTTTTATTATACATACAAATATTAATATTTTAGTGTATTAATAATATTAATAAATAGATTATTAATAATGTATTTAATATATAAACTAATTAATGTATCAATTAATTAATACCCAATGTTACTTAACAATATTAATAATAATTAATCCATTATTAATAATGTATTTAATGTATAAATTAATTAATACTTTACATTATGTGTTACATTATTAATGTATTAATATTTTAATAGTGAATTACTAATGTATTAACCAATTAATACTTTAATAATGTATTATTAATGTATTTATACTTTTATAATGTATTATTAATGTATAAATATTTTAATAGTGAATTACTAATGTATTAACCAATTAATACTTGAATAATGTATTATTAATGTATTTATACTTTAATAATGTATTGACACTTTTTTAATGTATTACTTTTGTAATATTAATGTTTTAATGATGATGATGATGATTAACGTATACTAAGACCTAATTGGTCTATCAGACCTTAAGACTGGAAGTGATTACTTATGATTCTTTAGAATTTTGTTTCTGTGCTCGAAAAGCATTAACAAAAGCTTTCCAAGATCACCATACTTTTGTTGAGTTAAGAGGTTAGGAAGGTTGGTAGTGTGATCAATATTTTGAAAATGAGATCTAATATGGGTATAGGCTCGACAATCTAAGAGAAATTGCTTTCCATCTTCAACCTTTTTAGTGTCACAAAGATGACACACTCTTTCATCCCATGGCGTTTTAGGAATTGACCAACACCCAATTTCACTATGGAGCTCGTGAGAGTTTGTTCTTATCTTAGAAATGCTTATTTTTTTATTTACACTTGGCAAAACAAACAGATAATTTTGATCTTCTAGATTAGGGTTGATTACATCTTTATAATACCTTAATTTTATTTTTTCTTCTAACTCTTTGTCACACCACATATTTTCCTTAAATTTTGATTTGACATTATTTTTAATAGTACCTTTATTCTGCAAAATGGTTTCTTCCATGATTCCCCAATAGTTTAGCCAAGACTGGGCATCTTTATGCCATCCTCGCTTGAGTCGATGGTGGTTATGACTTGATTTTGAAGCAATTTTAGGTAGCCTCTTTTCTTCCATGTTGTTTAATTTGTTCTTATACATTAGGTACGTAGTCATAGCCATGCTCTCAATGGGGGAGAGGCTTGTTTCTAGGAGGAGGATGGGATAGGGCGCATTTCCTTTAATTTTGAGATTATAGATTATAAAATTCTTTTGTATTTTCTCTATCTTTCTCCAGGATTCACGAGAGATACCACAACCCCACACTTCACATCCATAAAGAATAATAATCGTAATGAGAGTCTCAAAGAGGAGTTTCATCTTATCCCAACTCCAAAGATCAGCTGATTTACAATTGTTTTCAAGCCCATAATAAGCTTTCCACCTCCCAATAATCATTTTCTCAATGCTATAATTCCAATTGAGCTTGTGGTGAATATCAATTCCAAGATATTTGTATGAAGTCACTTCCTCTAAGTTTTTGTTGTCATATACAAAGGTATCATAAGGGATCTTATTGGATTTAATAATCATGACCTTAGTCTTCTCAGTATTAACAGTGATACCCATATTGGAGCAAAAGCCCTTAAGGATTCTTAGTTGGTTTTGAAGATCATGGGGACTCCTGGCCATAAGAACTATATAAATATTTATGTTTTAATATAAATATAAATATTAATATATTGTATATTAATAATATTAATAAATACATTAATAATAATGTATTTGATGTATGAATTAATTTATGTATTAATGTATAAATAAATTAATATACCTTAAGTTATACATTAATTAATACATTACATTATTAATGTAGTAATTGATGAGTGTATTAATATTTTAGCTAATTGATAATGTATAAATTTATTAATTAATTAATATGTCACAATATTAATGTATCAATCAACTACATTATACATTAATGTAACCTAACACTTTAATTTATAGATTACATTCATGCATTATTATTATCTATTACATTAATTAGTAATATATAAATTTATTAATTAATTAATATCTCACACTATTAATGTATCAATCAATTACATTATACATTAATGTAACCTAATACATTAATTTATAGATTGCATTTATACATTATTATTATGTATTACATTAATGTAATACATTACATTAATAGATCTCATTAATTTATATACAATAACATAATAATAATGTAATAATTAATTAATATATTAATTATGTATTAATATATTAACGGTGGTCCCAAAGGCATGTCACCATAAACTAGCAACAACCACTTTATAAAAGTGGTTGATCTACGTCCATCGGCTCCAATAGTTTGGAAAGGTGAATAAATGGCGTCAATCGACATATATTAACCACTTTTATAAAGTAGTTGTTGCTAGTTAGACTACAACCATATTAATTCATAGCATCATAGTTGTCAAGCTACCAATCCTGTACATGAACTGCCCATGATGTATAGTGGTATGCCACCAATATTGTACATGGACCGCCCATGATGTACAAGTGAGCACTAGAATATGAACCATTGAAGGTTTCTCGTTGTAAAATTACGCAATCTGAGATACATAATATCTTATCGTAAGATGATGATTCTGTAAGAATGTCGTTATATTCAAATCTAATAACTTATCATAAGTTGACTATATATGATTCTGTAAAATTGTCATTATATTCAAAGCTTCCCATCAAAATTATGCAAATTAAATGTTTATAGCCTTTTCGACCTAGAATAATCAATTTTCAACTCTAGTTAAAACTAGCATACCCCCAAAGCAGGGGAAGGGAAACATTGAAGTGAATTGGGGTGGTGATGTTGTTTAAATACCATATAATTTTGTCTTTGATGGAAAATGAATACTTCACAAGGTCCATATTCATTCCACATCTCTCAAAATATTTTTAACAATTCTGTAACTCAAGAACTAAATCGCCCAGCTGCATGCCCACCTGCAACAATCACAAATATGTAATCGAATTTTGCAAAGAAAAATGAAAGAGGAATAAGAGACATGTAAAAACATTAAAGTTACATTTCTTATTAATCGACCCTACAAGATAAAATCTCAATAACAATGATATAAATGGCACAATTAACGAGTAGTTGTTGATGCGGTCTTTCCTAAAAAATAAAACATCTTTTGCTTAAGTTGTGGGAAGAAAATGTCACAATTGCAAACTACAAAATAACCTCTCATAAAAGTCATCACATCATATGCTTAAGTTGTTGGCAGAAAAAGTCACGATTCTAAGCTACAAAATAAAATCATGAATTGTAACAACAAAATAAGTTCATTATTCATGCCTTATTGATCAATTTTCAAAAAAGAGTATTCTCGATGCGATTCTAAGCTACAAAATAAACACATGAATTGTAAGCTACAAAATAAACTCAATATCATGACTTATTGCTCAATTTTACGAATAGAAAAAAAAGAGTACTCTGGATGTGTCTTGGGCCACAAATTTGACAAAAGGAAAACATGTATTCCCTATGTGTTTTGGAGGGTTCGAGAAATATATGATACTTATCTCTTAAGTCCCTCTCAAGATGGTCACGTGTCGAGCAAAGGGTGAAAAAAATATCCATCCTTTAGTCCTAGCTCGAATCAAATTTATTCTGTCTAAAACACATGTTCATAATTAGAATTTTGATAGGGAAAATCAATTCATTCAATGATGCAGTATACCTTTTCTAACTAGCAGGAAGAGCCCACCAACAGATTAGAATCCTCCTTTCTAGAGGAGGCTATCCATGACCTGAAAAGTTCTCTATTAGAGACATGCGTTCATTACTCTATTATTGCTAGAGAAATGGCAGCCAACAACTCTGGGGATCTATAACTTCTTTGCAACAACCAGGGTGTTGAATTCGTTGAAGCTAGTGTGGACATAGGACTTGCTAAGTTGGATTTGTACAATCCTGATAAAACCATAGAGGGGAAGCTCATTCCTCTACTTTCAAATAGCTCTCTATTTGCTACAAAAGTAAGTGTTTGTGATTATTTTCAAAGCAATATGCTAGTTCAGCGTTAGGCCTTTCCACATCTCCCTCCTCACACAATAGTGAGAGAGAGACACTAGTTGATTTAACCATATGTATGAATAGAGAAAATTTTTATTCAAAATTATTTGGAGTCAAGAGATTCGTATGGTTAATGATTGGTTTCATTTTTGTTAGGTAACAAAATTTAGTTGCGGAGGTATTATTATTGGGTGCACATTTGACCATAGAATTGTTGATACATTTTCTACCAACATGTTTTTAATATCGTGGGCAAAGCTTTCTCAAAAGGTGTCCGTGGAAGTCTTGAAACCCAACTTTAATCGATCGATTTTACATGTTCGATAGACTCCTTATTATTTCTCTGCAATTAATGAAATGTATATGAGACTATCCTCTGTACATTTAGAAGAATCAAAGAAACCAAACCCTTTTCCTTCGCTAGTTAGTAGGATCTATTATCTAAACGCCAAAGATGTTCAGGTTCTCCAAAGTAATGGAAGTAAACATGGCAAACAATATAGCAAGCTAGTGGATTTTTCTGCTTACCTATGGAAGTTATTGATCCTTAGTAAGGATATCCAGAATAATAGAAATTGTAGCATAGGTGTGGTAATAGATGGTCGCACCCATTTAGCAAGTATGGGAATGTCATCTAACTACTTTGGCAATGTATTGTTCTTACCTTTTGTGGAAGCTCATGCCACAGATATAAAAACCCAACCATTCAGTTGGGGTGCCACAGATATAAAAACCCAACCATTCAGTTGGGGTGCTAAGCTTATTCATAATGTTATATACAGTGCTACAAATGAGGAACATTTTTAAATCTTAATTGATTGGGTGGAGATGATCTGACCAGACCCTGGCTAATAATTATTGTAGACGAGACATTTCATCATCTAATGGTCCTAGTATCTTGTTTTTCTCCAGATTACACTTTCCTTCGTCCAAGATCGATTTTGGATGGGGAAAAACTTGTTTTGGAAGCTTCCATTTTTCTTGGGCTGGAAAAGCCAGTTATGTTATGCCATTAGCAAGTTGTTTATGAGATGGAAGTTGGGTGGTTTACATGCATCTTCCTCTAAATCAATTAAACGCCATTGAGTAGTCCCATGTTGACTGCCTTTTCCATAGTGTTACGTCAAATTTCTTAGAAATGTATTGATTTACGAAATCACATTATTATTATGCTTTTTTTAATAACTAGAATATATGATTGAGGTAATTTCTATGATTTGAGGTTACTCTACTACTATGATGCTTCCTTTTTTATGATTTGAGGTTCTTATAAAGGTATAAAATTAAAACGTTGTGCTAATATGTTTCCTATTTATTTTTTTATTACCTCCCAAGATAGTTGGTGATGTAGGAGAAGTACTCCATGTCAGCAGTGCCCTAGCATTCCATCACATCAATGTGTATTTCAAGAGAAAGAGAGGCATTGAACCTCTCACATTTTTAAATTTGAAAACAAATCCCACAGGGATTTGCGTTGTAAGGATTTTAAAGCCAAGCCATACCTTTGTATACGTAGTGGTTGATTTTCAATTAAAGGGTTTCTTGTAGCAGACTTGTAGCAGCCCAGATCCTAGCCAGGTATGGGTAGACATTTATGAACTTCAATGTAATAGATGAGGTTAGGTGAGAGAGGATGAGCTTGTAGAGCCTCTCTTTTGTAAGGAGATAGTGTATCATATTTGAGAGGAGAGATCATTTATTAGGAAGGAAGAAGGGTAGAGAGGCCTTAGGAGGTAGAATGATTATGAGAGAGAGAGCTTGAGAGAAATAAGACTCTGAGAAATCCAGTTTTTGTAATCATCTATATAGACATGCAGAGATAATAGAAAGTAGTTTTTACTGCGTATTGTTGTTCATGTATTTATGTTTCATGAATGAATGTTGTAGATGTATGATAGATTTCATTTATAGTAGGAAGATAGATTTTTCTATCTTTGATTGAGTTGTGTAATATTAGTCTGGGTTCTTTAGGCTGTGCAAGGAGTGCACAACAGAACATCGGAGGTTCTATAGCCAGTGCAAGAAGTACGCATCTAAACTCTGTTGAGTCAGAAAAAAATGTGCCACGGGGGCACACCGGAGTGATGAGAAATTCAAGAGGAGCCTCAGAGTTACTAAATACTCTGGAGGGAGGATTATGTAGAGAAGGAACAAAGAGACAGAACTACTGAAGGTTTTGTAGAGCTCTGTCAGGTGGGCATTGAGCGAGTGCAAAGAGTGCACCAAAGTTACTCTATTTCGAGTTCAGAGACAAGAGAAGTGTCAGAGAAGACACTTACAGAGTTGTGGAATACTCTGTACGGTCAACAAGGTGTGCTTGATCGAGAAATTACTAGGAGGGTTCTTATATCCTTTAAAGGAGTGAAAGGAGATAGAGTTTTTGAATACTCTGGAAGAAGACCTATGCAAGGGGTGCACTAGGCCAACACTCGGGAAAAGTGTTCAGAGAAAACCATCTGAAGGCTAGTAAAAGAACAAGGAGAATGCACAGAGTGAACTCGTTTCAAGTTCTAAAGCTCAGGAGGTCACGTGCAAGAGTGTGCCAAGAGGAGCACCAGAAGTCTTCTGAAGAAGGCGTAGAAGGGTCGATTCCCTTAGAGGCTGAGCTAGCTAAAAAATCAGAAGATATAGGACAAGGAGTGTGCAAGAGTGGACTTATTCCAAGTCCCAAATCTTAGGAGGAGTAATGTGGAGTTGCATGCAGAGCACAGGAAGAAGTTTGAAGTAAGAGACCTTCAAATGATTGCAAATATTCTAAGCCATAAGATCAAAGCTTAGGGGAGTTGGTTCCAAGGGATTTGGATGGCACTCATTAAGGAGTCAGGCAAATGGTAGAGAGCTTTCGAAGAGGAATCATCGATAGCCGCAAGTCGTTGTATCAAGCGAAGTTGTAAGGAGGATAATGGGGGAATCCATTCCACTCTCAAAGCCCAAGAGGAATGGGAGACGTAAATCGAAAAGATATCTAAACTGTTGGTTCATTTTGTGGGATCAGATATCAGGAGTTGTGAGGACAAAGGTCCTTAGTTTCCAAAGTCGTGAAATGACAAATTGCGATTCGATCACAACCGTAGATTGTGGGAGGATCTGGACCTTCTAATAAGAGTCCAGACAGGAGAGAATGTGGATGGGAGGAGATCAGTTCTGGACCGTTGGATCTGAGCACGTGGACCGACAATCATTGGATCCGGAGAAAGGTGCATGAGAGAAGTTCCAAAATGATCGGAACCATCCATCGTCAGGAGGACAGGTGGCAGCAGATATGGGCTTTTTGTGCAAATACACACCGAAATATTTGCAACGAGTAGAGGAACAAACTCGCAAAAGGGAAGTTCACAAATCATCTGGACCGTCCATCTAGAAGGAAACGTGGTGGAGATCGACACACACCAGAGGATTGGGCATCGGGAGATCAAAGGTGAATACAAGAGAAATTTCGTGAAAGGAGAATTCGTGAAATAATCAGGACCATCCATCGGGGACGATGCGTGGCGAGTAGGCATCATTTCGCTGACTCAAGGTTAAAGGAAGTCAACGGACAAAGTTTTAAGAACTCACAAGTTGGGAAATCATGACGTCTTCTGAGTCATCAAATTAGGAGGAGCATGAGCTGTTGATTTGGGAGGTTCCAAAATTTTAGCATTTCGGCAGTCGGGGTGTGAAGAACCTGTGACTTGGAGGTCGCAGTTCATGAAATCCCAACATGATTGTGACTATTGAGTGAGGAAGGATCTGCAACATCAACATTTTGGATGTTGGGGTGCAAAGGTGCATGGCATCGGGAACCCGTGATACACGAAATTGTGATGCACTCGAAAGAGTTAGCCCTGGGTCATGGTACATGGTCATGTGGATGTAGGCTAAGGGAGGAGCTAGGGACCATTAAGCCCTTGTCAGAATTTTGGGACCTAGGATTTCGAAAGAAGGAGAGTCAAGTGAAGTGAAGTCTCGACACATGAAATCATGACGTGCCTTTTGCATAGGCATGCAGTCACAACCCGTGGTCGTGTAGTTGAAGGGGCTAGTTAGAAAACAACTAACGCTTGTGAATTGAAGAGTGCTAGAATGCGCAGAAAGAAGGTGCGGGTTTTGCAGGACCTGCACCAAAATAAGGAAAAGGGACCCATCGATTCATTCAAAGGGTTCCAATAGGAGCCCGAAGAGCCATTTCAGCTCTAGATAGAGATGATCCCACTATTACATTTGGGTCAAATTCTGACGGTGCGTTCGACGCAATTGCCACTTTCTATTGTCAGAAGATCGACAAACCTCAGACCCCCTCAAACGTCATTTCACATGATGTCGTTTTTCCGACGACCTAGTTTTCGTCTATATTGCGACGTTTCAAACATGGCAAGAGAGACATTGCAAACGTGGCAAGACCGACGTTTCAAACATGGCAAGAGAGACGTTGCAAACGTGGCAAGACCGACGTTTCAAACGTGGCAAGAGAGATGTTGCAAACGTGGCAAGACTAACATTTCAAACGTGGCAAGAGAGACGTTGCAAACGTGGCAAGACCGTCATTTCAAGAGAGACGTTGCAAACGTGGCAAGACCGACATTTCAAACGTGGAAAGAGAGATGTTGAAAACGTGGCAAGACTAACATTTCAAACGTGGCAAGAGAGACGTTGCAAATGTGGCAAGACCGACGTTTCAAACGTGGCGAGATAGACGTTGCAAACATGGCAAGAGAGACATTACAAACGTGGCAAGACCGACATTTCAAACGTGGCAAGTGAGACATTGCAAACGTCGCAAGTGAGATGTTTCAGACATGGCAAGAGAGACGTTTCAAAGGTGGCAAGACCGACATTTCAAAGGTGGAAAGTGAGACGTTTCATACGTGGCAAGAGAGACGTTTCAAAGGTGGCAAAAGAGACATTTCAAAGGTGGCAAGAGAGACGTTTTGAAGGTGGCAAGACCGATGGAATGAGGTATTAGCTCCGACGTGGCTGCTATGGGAGCGACACTCTTGGACGTCGCAAGAACGACGTCCATCAGGTGGAAATAACGACAGCCAGGAGTTACTAGCTCCGACGTGGTTGCTATGGGAGCGACAATCTTGGAGGTGGAAAGAGAGGCGTCTTGGACGTGGCAATAGCGACGGGAAGAGAGTGAAACACGTCACAATTTCCACCTTTGTGTAGGTATTTAAAAAAAAAATACAATATCAATATCAAGACCTAATAGTCATTCTAAGCCCAAAGGATGAGTAAGTCATATAGGTGTGAACTAGTGACAACATACATGGAAATTTCTTCCTGCTTCATTAACATTTTCTTCAAAATTAAATTTACAACAACGAAAAGACAGAACTTATTTGCAACCTTCAATGCACACTTTAGCTTCAATCACTTCAACATCCATGCTATCTCTCCTTTCACTCTCAATCCAAGTCGGATATTGCATCTCCATTTCATTTAAGTTCAAAGATTCATCATCATTTATGACAACAATTTATTCATAAGGATGGTCTTTGAATTCAACCAAATGATGCAGAACAGGAGGCACACATTCACTCAACAATTCTGATACATATTTTGAGCAATCTACATCATTGACAGATTTTTGTTCATTTTTGATGAATAGACGAATATCTTCTTCTTGAAGCTACACTTTATCTTGTTCTTCAAGCTTTGATTCACCTTCAACATTCTGCCCTGCTAGTATCTGAGAACAAGTCATAATCATAACATCTTATGCCTGCACACTATGAACTCTAATGTAGCAGTGAGATAAACCATAGAAGAGCTATGAGACTACATTAAATAGATGAATGTCGACACCCAAGCTCTAGCCAATCCCTCTGGATTAAGTGGTTGGGTTGAACAAGATACAGGTAGAAAATTACCATTTAGAAACTATGCATGAATCTATGTTGGTAAAGAAGACAACCCTATGAGAGTTTTTCCCCACTATGTAGTATAGAGCTTGCCTATTTGGACTTACAACAACTGGATTGATTTATGGATTCAAAGTGGTCAGTCGTTCAAATATGTAGATCTTACTCCTAGCAGTGTGCAAGCCTAGGCCTCCATCATAGGGTCCTCTATTTTGTTAAGTGGCATAAGGAAATGGAGACCATTAGATAGTTCTGAGTTGATGCCTTGGATTTGGTAAGTGCATAGTCTAGTTATGTACAGTGTGATGTATTAAATTCTTATATTGGAATGGAGTAATAAAAGACCCCCTTTTGTTTACATTGTGACTCTTATGTTCTACATGTATTATTTGTATGCAGGTAATTCTTTATTTTTCTTGTTATGATGAATATGTTGAATTGAATGTGCGTAAATGTGTTAATTGTGTATAAGAGTTGTAGATCAACAGAATAGACTAGGAATATATATGGATATTGAGATAGAATGTTGAGACCCTTATCCTGTAACATATCTCCATAT
>ML779339.1:1058070-1091492 GCA_009831015.1 Picea engelmannii
TAGTTACGTACCTCATCGACCAACGCAACATTTTTATCATCCTTCTTCTGTATCTTCTTCTTGATCATCCAACTCAATATCTGTATCAGCATCTGGTTCAGAAACATTGTTGAAAGGATTGATGATATCATCATCATCATCATCACCATTGTCATTTTCGAGCATATCTTCATCGATATCATCATCAAGAACTGGCGCATTTTCTTCGTCTTCTTCATCTTCTTCGTCTTCTTCATCTGTCGACCCATATTCTTCCTGCTCTAGCTCTAGTACATCATCTTATTCTTCAATATCATCTTCCTCATCTATAGTATACTTTACTAGCCTTCCTCTTGGATCATATCTAACAACAAATGACCAATATCTCTTACCTGGAACCTTTGAGTAAAAGACTTGTTCACATTGACTTGGAAAAACATAGCGGTCATTTTTTTTTTTCAAACACCGTTGTTCTAATCATCAAAATTCCATTGGCATGTTGAATAACGATTCTTTCCTCATCATGTTCATGCATTCATAACCTATACCATTTGACATCGAACAAAACTAATTTGAAGGAATTAAAGTCACACTCAATTATATCATTCAAAAACCCATAGTATCTATTTTCATATTCTCGAGGATGTTTTTCACTCATAGAGGAAACATTAGTGACTTGGAATACTGCAGTTATCCCACTATCTGAAGTTTTTCTGGTTTCATCCAACTGTTTGATGCGAAATTTATGACCATTGCACCACATTCACCAACAACAATGTAGTGGAGAGAATATTTTCTCTTGACCCTTTATAAAGTCGTGTATTTGCCTTTTCAATCAAAGGTTCATCATATATACCATCACTACTGTCCCCATGATCCTCATTTGGATGACCGAATAAGTCTTGAATCATTTGATTTGTCTCATCAACTTGAACTATGTTATTATTGTCATCTACTTCCATCGAATCATTAACTTGATCTTCATTATCTGCTTCAAGTTCTTCATCTTGTAATACAACATCATTTCTGCTACTACTTGGTGCTTTGTGCATAAAGTTAGGGGGGAAATCTAACTTTATAATTACAAACAATCATGAAAAATTAGTGCATGTATGAAACATTATAAAATTTGAGAATATAATAAATATTAAAACAGATAATGAATGTATATATCATTAGACGATATTCATTTGATCCCCCGTCCATGTGCCCATATTTTCTACAATGTTTTGTAGCTGTTTCCATTGAAAATCTTTCAGGACATCTAGGACAACAATTTTTGCAAGGGCAATAACATTTACCGTCACCCTTTTCACCCTCTTTAATTATTTTCCTAGCTCTAATGTTTTCTGACATTCTTCCCCACAGACTTATACTGAAACAAATATCTATTTTTTGTTCGCCGAGAAGACCCGCAAACCCTTTTTGAAGCGTCGTTATTATAGAAAACTTGTCGCAACATCCGTCAAATGAAACATATTTATAGATTTTGTAATGTCGCAATTCCGACGTAAAAAAGTCCTAAGTGACCGTTGGTATTTTGACTTGGTGAACATACTAAGGTGACTGTTGGAGGGGGAAACCTAGTTTCCAAAACGTCACAATTGCGACATACATTTTCACAAATGTGGCAAGAGAGACGTTCCAGTGGAAAATGTTGCAAGAGCGACGTTAACGTGGCAAGACCGACGTTAACGTGGAAACTGCGACATACATCTTCACAAACGTGGAAAGAGAGACGTTCCAGTGGAAAACATGGCAAGAGCGACGTTCCAGTGGAAAACGTGGGAATAACGATGTTAACGTGGAAAGACCGACGTTAACATGGCAAGAGAGACGTCAACGTGGCAAGAGCGATGTTATCGGGCAACATGATTTTTTTTTATATAAATTTCCTCTATTTTGCGACAATATGGACAATTTTTTCCATAACGCCGCAAATAAAACGTCGGAATTTTTACAATATGTAGTAGTGTCTAGAGACCGACAGGTCGCAAAAACTTGAAGGGTAGGGGGGGTACATTAAGTGGTATCAAAGCATAGATTAGTTATTTTTGTAGTGGAGAGCCAAGAAAGGATATAATATGATACCATTAGATGGTATCAGAGCACAAAATTGATTTCTGTAGGCAACAGAGGTAATCAGAAGACTGAGCCTTGCTTACAAACAACAAACAAGGTCTGGAGAAATTTTGGTAACATCAAGTGGTACTAGAAACAAAGATTCATCTATAGACAACAAGTGAAGGAAAGAAGAGTATTGATATTCTATGAGGAGGTTGTTTCATGGACGCAACAACAAAATTTTAAATAGTCGGGGAAGCTATGGGATAAGATGGAGATGCTCACAAATGTAGAGTAATCCATAGACTTTCCAGGAGGACAAGTAGAAGGTAGAAATGGCTACTAAATGCCATGAGTGTGGTTGAAGAGGAGACCACGAGAAGAAGAACAATCCGGATATGGATATGGAGTTCAATTATATAACAACATAGATGGATAAGCTCACATTTAAAATGCAACAGGATTCAAAAGCACAATGGGTGTATGAATGGCCCATGAAGAAGAGAGTGAAATGGCCAATAAAGGAATTGTTGGCTAGAGGATAGTGAAAGTTGATGAGAAGGTGGATGAGGAGTACTTGAAACCTCAGTGAACTAGAGGAGGAAATTATTCACATCAGTGAACCAGAGACTAAGAGGAATCTCAACGATGAGGAGGAGAAGAGATCAGATGAATATCTCATAAACTGTCAAGTGGACAGAAATGGAATTTCAAGTTGCCAGGTGGGCAATTGAAAGAGATCAGTGGAAGGTCTCGTATACTTCTATGGGAGAAGTGACAAAATTTCAAATTTCCAAGTGGGAAATGAGATGGGATCGGTTGATCTCATAGACTGCGAGGTGGACAGTAGAGAATTCAGAAATTGCCAGGTGGGTAGGGAGAAGGAGATGAGACTATATTAAAGTCTCCAGAGCTCATAAGTGAGTTCATGTCAGCGAGGACTGATGATAGGAGAATATTCATGTGGGTTTTCAGAACATATGAATGAAGATGATGAGAAATTAAATATACTTTCACCATCGAGGAGGAGGATCAGAAGAGCATTCTAATTATTGGAGGAATTCAGATATTCCTACCAAACAACCAGGTAGAGGTCAGTGCACATGACAAGAGTGTAGTAGGAAAAGAAAGACAACCAACAAAAACTTTCAAAGGAGAATAAATGGAGCAGACACTAATTTCTACACCAATGAAAGGAGGAGAGAATTCAAAGGAGTTGCCCAAAATTTTCAGCCACGAAGATGAAATAGAGATGACTGTAACACTAAATCTTGCAGAAGATGAGGAAATAAACAGCATGGAATTTGTTGATCTTTATGAAGAACTAGAATCCCTCAAGAGAAGGGTAATGGTGAAAATCTTTCACATCTGACAAGTCAGGGTGGAAGCAGATGGAGGAGTATACCATCCCAAGGAACGATTAGAGGAAGCTGGAGACATACCAATAGGAGAAATGACAGAACCAAAGATGTTAGAAGAAGATGGGATTGCAAAACTAAAATATGCAGCAAAGTGGCAACTTAATTCCACAAGAGGAAGTAAATATAGCATGCGAGATTGAGTGTATCTTCCCACTGATAAGGAGGAGGAAGTGCAACAGAGAGGATTGCATAAGAAGAGCCAGCCACTGGAGCAGCTGGATACGGTGATTGAGGAAATCATAAAGATGATGTTGACTACTTCTGTTGACTACTTCTCAGAGCCTACCATAGCAATAGGGAAGAAGAAACAAAAGAGGAAAAGAAGCAACAACAACAACAACAATTGCATATCTTGAGAGGAGCAAGAGGACAACTCCATAAGAGAGTTTGGGATCCAGGTGGATTTCAACACTGGGTAAGGGGAGCTCATGAACAGGAGCTCATGCTTTTCCTAGCAGGGGAGTATGATGCAGGAAAATCACTCCACCTCAGTAGCGCGCTAGCATTCCAGCACATCAGTGCGTATTTCATGAGAAAGAGAGACATTGAACCTCTCACATTTTAAAATTTGAAAACAGATAAAACGAGGATTTGTGTTGTAAGGATTTTAATGCCGAGCCATACCTTTGTATAGGTAGTGGTTGATTTTCAATTAAAGGGTTACTTGTAGTAGGCCCGTAGCAGCCCATATCGTAGCCAGTTCTGGGTAGACATTTATGAACTTCAATGTAATAGATGAGGTTAGGCGAGAGAGGACGATGTCGTAGAGCCCCTCTTTTGTACGGATATCTTGTATAAGATTTGAGAGGACATATCATTTATTAGGAAGGCGAAAGGGTAGAGAGGGATTAGGAGGTAGAATAGTTCTGAGAGAGAGAGCTTGAGAGAACTGAGACTCTAAGCAGTCCAATTTTTGTAATCATCTATATAGACACATAGAGATAATAGAAAGCATTTTTTCTTGCATATTGTTGTTCATGTATTTATGTTTCATAAATGAATGTTGTAGATGTATGATACATTTCATTTACAGTAGGAAGATAGATTTCTCTATCTTTGGTTGAGTTGTGTAATATTAGTCTTGGTTATTTAGGTTGTGCAAGGAGAGAACAACAGAACATAGAAGATTTTGTAGCCAGTGCAAGGAGTGCACATTCGAACTCTGTGGAGTCAGAAAAGAACTTTCTAGGAGGGAACACCATAGTGATCACAAAATCAAGAAGAGCCTCAGAGATACTGAATACTCTAGAGGGAAGATTGTGCAGAGAAGGCTTAAAGAGACATAATTACTGAAGGTTTTGTATATCTCTGTCAGGTGGGCATATAGCGAGTGCAAAGAGTGCACCAAAGGAACTTTATTTCAAGTTCAGAGACAAGAGAAGTGTCAGAGAAGACACTGACAAAGTTTTTGAATACTCTGTAGGATTAGCAAGGTGTGCTTGAGCAAGAAGTTGCCAGGAGGGTGCTTATATCCTTTCAAGGAGTGAAAGGAGACAAAGTTGTTGAATAATGTGGAAGAATACTTGTGCAAGGGGTGCACTAGGACAACACTTGGACGAAGTGTTCAGATAAAACCATCTAAAGGCTAGTCGAAGCTCAAGGAGAACACACATAGTGAACTTGTTTTAATTTCCAAAGCTCAGGAGGCTGAGCATAGGAGTGTGCCAAGAGGAGAACCAGAAGTCTTCTGAAGAAGGCGTAGAAGGGCCGAGTCCCTTAGAGGCCGAGCCATATAAAAACTTGTAAGATATAGCACAAGGAGTGTGCAAGAGTGGACTTATTCCAAGTCCCAAATATTTGGAGGAGTAGAGTGGAGATGCACGAAGAAAACAGGAAGAAATTTGAAGGTCGAGACCTTCGAACGACTGGAAATATTCTAAGTCATAAGATCAAAGCTTAGGAGAGTTGGCTCCAAGGGATTTGGTTGGGACTCGTTAGGGAGTCGGACAGACGGTAGAGAGATTTTAAAGAGGAATCGCCGATAGACGCAAGTCGTTGGATCAAGTGAAGTTGTAAGGAAGATAATGGGGGAAGCCATTCCACTCTCAAAGCCCAAGAGGAATGGGAGCCTTTGATCCACATGAGATATGAACCATTGGTTCATTTAGCAGGAATGGATATTGGGAACTGGGAGGATAGAGGTCCTTAGTTTCCAAAGTTGGGACATGAGAAATTGTGATTCAATCGCAACCATAGATCGTGGGAGGATCTGGACCATTTGATCAGAGTCCAGTAGGAGAGAACATGCACAGGAGGATATCATATCTGGACCGTTGAATCTGAGCATGTGGATTGACAGTCTTTGGATACAGATAAAGGTGCACGAGAGAATTTCCAAAATGATCGAAACTGTCCATCGTTAGGAGGACAGGTGGCAACAGATCTAGGGTGTTCATGGAACCGAACACCGGAATATTTGCAAGGAGAAGAGGATCCAACTCGTGAAAGGGAAGTTTGCGAAATGATCCGAACCATCCATCTGGAAGGACACATGGAAAAGATCCACACACACACCATAGGATTGGGCACCGAGAGATCATAGGTGAATATAAGAGCAAGTTCGTGAAAGGAGAATTCACGAAATAATCAGGACCGTCCATCGGGGACGACGCATGGCGAGCAAGCACCATTTTTCTGACTCGTTGCTGAAGGAAGTCAACGGATAGAGTTTTAAGAACTCTTGAGTCATGAAATCACGACGTGATCTGAGTCGTCAGATTAAGAGGAGCATGAGCCTTTGATTTAGGGGGCTCCAAAATTTCATCATTTCGACAGTCGGGGTGTGAAGAAGTTGTCACTTCGAGGTCGCAAGTCACGAAATCCTGACATGATTGTGACCATTGAGTGAGGAAGTATCTGAGCCATCAGATCTGCAACATCAACATTTCAAGAGTTGGGGTACAGAGGTGCATGGCATCCGGAACCCCCGATACACGAAATCACAACGCACTCAGAAGAGTTAGCCCGAGGTGATGGTGCGTGGTCATGTGGATAGAGGCTAAGGCAGGAGCTAGGGACCATTAAGCCATTGTCGGCATTTTGGGATGTGGGAATTCGAACAAAGAAGAGTCTGGTGATGTGATGTCCCAACACACGAAATCACGACGTGCCTTTTTCATAGGCATGCAGTCACAACCCATGGACACATAGAGGAAGGGGCTAGTTATAAAAGAGATAACACCTATGAATTGAAGAGCGCTATAATTCACAAAAAGAAGGTGCGGGTTTCGTAGGACCTGTGCCAAAGGAAGAAAAGGGACCTGTGGATTCATTCAAAGGGTTCCAACAGGAGCCTGGAGAGCCATTTCGGCTCAAGATAGAGATAATCTAGAGACTAGAAGTTCGCAAATCCATGTAGGGTAGGGGGGGATGCATCAAGTGGTATCATAGCACAAATTGGTTATTTCTGTAGCAGAGAGACGAGAAAGGACATAGTCTGATACCATCAGGTGGTATCAGTGCACAAAATTATTTTTTGTATGAAAAAGAGGTAATCAGAAGACCGAGCCTTTCTTACAGACAACAAACAAGCTTAGGATAAATTATAGTAACATCAAGTGGTATCAGAAACAAAGATTCATTTGTAGACAACAAGTGAAGGAAAACAAAGTATTGATATTCTGTGAGGAGGTTGTTGCATGGATGCAACAACAAAATTTTAAACAGCTGGGGAAGCTGTGGGAGAAGATGGAGATGCTCGCAAATGTAGAGAAATCCATAGACTTTCCAAGAGGACAAGTAGAAGGTGGAAATGGCTACTAAAGGCCATGAGTGTGGTTGAAGAGGAGACCAGCAGAAGAAGAACAATCTAGAGATGGATGTAGATTTCAGTGAGATAAGAGCACTGATGGAGAATCTTGCATTTAAAATGCAGCAAGATTCAAAAGCACAATGGGCATATGAATGGCCCATGAAGAAGAGAGTGAAATGGATAGTAAAGGAATTGTTGGACAAAGGACAACAAAAGATGATGAGAAGGTGGATGAGGCATACTAGAAACCTTAGTGAACCAGAAGAGGAACTGATTCACATTAGTGAACCAAAGACTAAGAGGAATCTTGGTGATGAGGAGGAGAATAGATCATACGAAGATCTTGTAAATTGCCAAGTGGGCGAAAATGGACTTTCAAGTTTCCAGGTGGGTAATGGAAAGAGATCAATCGAAGGTATCATATACATCCAGGGGAGCAGTGCCAAAAGTTCAGATTTCCAAGTGGGCAACGAGATGGGATCGGTTGGTCTCATATATAGCGAGGTGGGAAGCATAAAATTCCCAAATTTTCAGGTGGGGAGGGAGAAGGAGATGAGATTGTTTTAAATTCTCGAGATCTTAGAAGTGAGTTCATGTCAGTGAGGAGTTATGATAGGAGAATATTCATGTGGGTTTTCATACCATATGAATGAATATGATGAGAAGTTAAATACTTTGACCATCCAGGAGGAGGATCATAAGAGCATTCTGATTATTGGAGGAATTCAGATATTCCTAGCAAACAACCAGGTAGAGGCTAGTGCACACAATAAGAGTGCAGAAGGAGAAGAAATACAACCAATAGAAACTATTAGAGGAGAAGAAACGGATCATACACTGATGTCTACCCCAGTGGAAGTAGGAGAGCATTCAGAGGAGTTTCCCAAAATATTCAGCCACGAAGTTGAAACAGAGATGACTGGAGCACTAAAGCCTGCAAAAGAGGAGGAAACAGGAAGCATGGATTTTGCTGATCTGTATGAAGAACTAGAAGCCCTCGAGATAAGGGCAATGGTGCAAATATTTCACATCCTACAAGTCAAGTTGGAAGTTGACGAAGGAGTATACCAGCCGGAGGAATTGTGGGAGGAAGCTGGAGACATACCAATAGGAGAAATGGAAGAAGCAAATTTGTCAGAAGAAGATGGGACTGCATAACTGAAATCTGTATTAGAGTGGAAAATCAATGCCACAAGAGGAAATAAATTCAGCATGGGAGGTTGAGTGGACCTTCCCATTGATAAAGAGGAGGAAGTGCAGTAGAGAGGACTGGATAAGAAGATCCAATCACCGGAGTAGCTGGACAGGGTGATTGACAAAATAAAAAAGTTGATGTTGAAGTCATCATAAGTAGTCAATAAAAGGGAGATAAACAAAAAGGATCCTGTCATAGCAGTAGGGAAGAAGAAACAAATGAGGAAAAAAAGTAGAAACAACAGCAACAACAACATAGCTCAAGAGGAGAAAGAGGACAACTCTAGAAGAGAGTTTGGGATCTAGGTGGAAGAGGAGCTCATGAGAAGGAGCTCATGTTTTTCCTAGTAGGGGAGTATGATGCAGGAGCATCGCTCCACCTCAACAACGCACCAACATTCCAACACATCAATGCATAAGTCAGGAGAAAGAGAGCCATTGAACCTCTCACATTTTAAAATTTGAAAACAGATCCCACGGGGATTTGCGTTGAAAGGATTTTAATGTTGAGACATACCTTTGTACAGGTAGTGGTTGATTTGCAATTAAAGGGTTTATTGTAGCAGGTCCATAGCAGCCCAGATCCTAGCCAGGTCTTGGTAGACATTTATGAACTTCAATGTAATATATGAGGTTAGGTGAGACAGGACGATCTCGCAGAGCCCCTCTTTTGCAAGGAGATCTTATATCATATTTGAGAGGAGAGATCATTGATTAGGAAGGCATAAGGGTAGATATGCATTAGGAGGTAGAATAGTTCTAAGAGATATAGATTGAGAGAACTGAGACTCTGAGCAATCCAGTTTTTGTAATCATCTGTAGAGACACACATAGATAATAGAAACTAGTTTTTCCTGCATATTGTTGTTCATGTATTTATGTTTCATGAATGAATGTTGTACATGTATGATAGATTTCATTTACAGTAAGAATATAGATTTATTTATCTTTGATTGAGTTGTGTAATATCAATCTGGGGTCTTTAGGCTATGCAAGGAGTGCACAACAAAACATTAGAGGTTTTGTAGCTAGCGCAAGGAGTGTGCATATGAAGTCTGTGGAGTCAGAAAAGAACGTTCCAGGAGTGCACACCAGAGTGATCACAAACTCAAGAGGAGCCTTAGAGTTACTCAATACTATAGAGGGAGGATTTTGTAGAGAAAGGATAAAGAGACATAACTACTGAAGGTTTTGTAGAGCTCTGTCAAGTGGGCATCGAACGAGTGCAAAGAGTGCACGAGAGGAACACTATTTTGAGTTTAGAGACAAGAGAAGTGTTGGAGAAGACACTTACATAGTTGATGAATACTCTGTAGGCTCAACAAGGTGTGCTTAAGTGAGAAGTTTCCATGAGGGTGCTTAAATCCTTTCAAGGAGTGAAAGGAGAAAGATTTTTTGAATACTCTGGAAGAAGACCTGTGCAAGGGGTAAACTAAGCCAACACTCAGACGAAGTGTTTATACACAACCATATAAAGGCTAGTCGAAGCACGAGGAGAACACACAGAGTGAACTTGTTTCAAGTTCTGAAGCTCAGGAGGTCGAGCACAAGAGTGTGCCAAGAGGATCACTAGAAGTCTTATGAAGAAGGCGCAGAAGGGTTGAGTTCCTTAGAGGCTGAGCCAGCTGAAAACTCAGAAGAGATAGCACATGGAGTGTGCAAGAGTAGAATTATTCAAAGTCCCAAAGCTTGGGAGGAGTAGCGTGGAGCTGCACAAAGAGAACATGAATAAGTTCGAAGGCCGAGACCTTCGAACGACTAGAAATATTCTAAGTTAGAAGATCAAATCTCAGGAGAGTTGGCACCAAGGGATTTGGCAAGGACTCGTTAAGGAGCCAGATGGATGGTAGAGAGTTTTTGAAGAGGAATCGTCGATAGCTGCAAGCCATTGGATTAAGCAAAGTTGTAAGCAGGATAATGGGGGAAGCCATTCCACTCTCAAAGGCTGGGAGGAATTGGAGCCATTGATCCAGAAGAGATCTGAACCATTGGTTCATTTCGCGAGATCATATATTGGGAGTTAGGAGGAAAGAGGTCCTTAGTTTCCAAAGTTGCGACATGCAAAATCGTGATTCGATCACAACCGTAGATCGTGGGAGGATCTATATCATCTGATCAGAGTCCAGACAAGTGAGAACGTGCAAAGGAGGAGATTAGATATGGACTGTTGGATCTAAGCGTGTGGACCGACAACCGTTGGATCCAAATAAAGGTGTACGAGAGAAGTTTCAAAACAATCAAAACCATCCATCATTAGGACGACAAGTGGCAGCAGATCCGGGGTGTTCGTGGAACCATACACCAGAAGATTTGCAAGTATTAGAGGAGAAAACTCATGAAAGGGAAGTTTGTGAAATCATCTGGACCATCCATCCAGAAGGACAGGTGGCGGAGATCAACACACACACCGGAGGATTGGGCACCAAGATATCAGAGGTGAAGATAAGAGCAAGTTTGCGAAAGGAGAATTCAAGAAATAATCAAGATCATCCATCGGGGAGGATGCGTGGTGAGCAGGTAGCATTTCACTGAATTGCTACTAAAGGAATTCAACGAACAAAGTTTTAAGAACTCACGAGTCATGAAATCATGATGTGATATGAGTCGTCAGATCAGGAGAAGCGTGAGACGCTGATTTGGGAGGCTCCAAAATTCCAGCATTTCGACAGTCGGGGTCTGAAGAAGTTGTGACTTGGAGGTCGAAAGTCACGAAATATCGACATGATTGAGACCATTGAGTGAGGAAGGATATAAGCCATCAGATCTGTAGCATCGACATTTCGGGAGTTTGGGTGCAGAGGTGCATGACATCGAGAACCCTTGATACACGAAATCGCGACACACTCAGAAGAGTTAACCTCGGGTCATGGTGTGTGGTCACATGGACGGAGGCTCAGGGAGGATCTAGGGACCATTCAACCCTTGTCGGCATTTCGAGACTCGAGAGTTTGAAGGAAGGATATTCAGGTGATTTGAAGTCCCGACACACGAAATCACGATGCGCCTTTTGGGTAGGCATGCAGTCACAACCCGTGGTCATGTAGAGGAAGGGGCTAGTTAGAAAAGAGCTAATGCTCATGAATTGAAGAGTGCTAGAACACGTATAAAGAAGGTGTGGGGTTCGCAGAACCTATGCCAAAGGAAGAAAAAGGGACCTGGGGATTCATTCAAAGGGTCCCAACAGGAACCTGAAGAGCCATTTCAGCTCAAGATAGAGACGATGCAAAGACCGAGAGGTCGCAGAACCCTGAAGGGTAGGGGGGGCTGCATCAATTGGGGGCTTTGATATGAGAGGACGAGGATTTGATATGTGTTACGCCTCTCCATGACATTAGTAGAATAGAAACCAATGCATTTATAAAAAAACATTTTGTTTATAAATAGTTTTTTTAATCAATATTATAATCATTTATTTTATGTAGTTTAATAAGACTATCTTTAAATTTAAATTACAATGACTAGTACTTTGTTTATCATATCATAATGAAATCATTTATATGATAATACTCAACACAATAATACAATAAATCTTCTTTTATATGACTATATATAATAATTTTTAATTCGTATAAGTCGATCATTATGTCTATTACATTTAAGTACAAATTTAATGTAAATTTTCAAATACAATTCTCTATTAAAATAAGTGGAATATATTTTTTTCTATGATTCATTCATATGAATAAGATTCAATTAAAAACACATAAAAATATTTTTCTTATTCAAACTCATGGGTGTTTAAATTTTCAAATACAATTCTCTATAAAATGGGTGGAATGTCCCTTTTTAATTCATATGAATAAGATTCACTTCAAAATGCATAAAACTATATTTCTTATTCAAACCCATGATTGTTTAAGTAATAGAAAAACATTATGTTATATTTGCACATGTGGAAACACAAATATCATAATTCAAGCACAAAATTAGAACACAGGGATTTAACCTGGTTCACCCAAACGTTGGGCTACGTCCACCAAGCAGAGGTATATGTTGTCTTATTATTCATATCAATGATATTACAACCGACTCACACTCATCTCTCTCACACTTAGTCTCTCACACACTTAGTCTCTCACAGTCATTTTTGCCTCTATGGGCATACATGTATTTATATGCATTTACAAGAAACTGAATAATAAATGCAATCCCTATCAATATTCTAACTTGGTCTATTTGGTTGTAACCAATGCAGAACAGTAAGATCCATATCCATCATTGGAGGAATTCGTTGTCACCAAATCCCAACAATCTCCACCTTGACAACAATTAACTTGATACCTTGCTTCTTCCTTTTGCTCATCACCTTTTCTTCAAGCCAAGAGAAGCCAAGCACCACTGTATCTTCTCTAATAAAACTGGTTTCACGATCTCGCCTGTGTGACTTGCACAAGTTTAGATTTCCTGAGGGGTCAGTCCACCTTCAACATGTCTTCCACAACTATGTTGTGAAATATATTTAGTGATAGATCACCTTCTATCCGAGACACCTGTATTAGAATATACATTACAATTATCACAAACATCAGTGTAACCATTACAGGTGACGTTTGTGCTTCTCAAACGTTGAAGCACCCATTTCACTACAACACCTAAATCTGTCGTGTATATGACAAAATCATTAGCATGTAAAACATCTACTCTTAACCATTTCATCGCATACGACAGACATCCTACTGAAATTACACAATACATAACCTTTTCTTCTTTATAGACAGGCCCTATGCTTGAATAAAACTTATAATGGAAGGCAAGAGGGATAAAAATTTGTTTTACAATGTTCATACTGAACCACAACCACATCTTACCATTACCATCTATGTGTACTTTCATGTCCATAATTTGTTTTGCTTCTTCTTGATCCCTCATCTGAATTGTCTTGTCCACCTGAGTCATTTTCTTACAGACTTTATCCATGCTTTGGCTTGCATTGAGCATATCATCAAAAAACAACATCAATAGTGTGAATGTACTATAAACCATATAGTCATTCCTACCCTTTGAAAAATTATGACTCACTATGAAGGATTCAAACCTCTTGTATATTTTCTTGGGTACCAGTAGGCCATACAATGAATTTTCTATCATGCAAACAAATTTACCATTGTGATCTTGAATCAACCCTTTTGGTTGTTCCATACATACTATATCTTTGTCAATTATGACCTTTAGAGAAGTAGGATCCCACACACAACATCCCTTTATACCATCATCATAACTTGCAGAGATATTAAACAAGAAGGAATTCAGAAACAAAGATTTTAAATCTGGAACTCATTTACCTCTTACCAGTACCTGCAATTCTTTCTTTCTCTTATGACCTTGATGCTTCTGCCATAAACAAGAAGATACATCTGTCACTTCAGATGCCACTTCAGTACTCCCTTCTAGCTTATAAAGGTTATCAACCTATGTTGCCTTCATCACTACTAAACTACCTTTCGACATTGTGAGAGCTCCACCTTGACCTGTCCACTTATATCCACAGAAATCCAACACTCACAATGAAATCAAATTTGATTTAAGATCACGTACATATCTAACATCCATTAATTCCCTAACAATACCATCAAACATCCTGATTCTAATACTTCCAACCCAAATAGTTTTATAGAGAATACCATTTCCCATAAACACTACACCCTCATCAACAAATTGGTAAGAAAATAACCAATTTATATGTGAGCACATGTGGTGGGAGGTACGTAAATCTAAATTCCATTCTTCTTGATGATGTAAATTACTAGAAACGGATAAAACTTGATCAATTATACCTGAATTTGTTACAACCAAATTTTCTTCCTTCGTAAAGTTTTTCTTAGATTCCTTTCCCTTCCAACAATCTTTCTTGAGATGTCCTGTTTTACCACATTACCAACATTTTTCTTTACCCTTTCTGTGTCTTGACTTGGATCGGGAAGAACTTCACTCATTCTGCTCTTTAGTTCGACCTCTGACCAACATCGCCTCTGAAGTTGAGGTTTCTTTACTAGATTTTCTCATCTCCTCAACCAACAAAGCTCCCACAAGAGAGTCATAATCTAAAACTTATGTTGAGCTAAAGCTAATAGAGGTGACTAGATTATCCCAAGACTCAGGAAACAAACACAATAGTGTAATATCCTTATCCTCATCTTCGCATTCAACTTCCATACTAGTCAATTGAACTATAAGGGTATTGAAGGTATTTAAATGGTCAACAACTTTTGTACCTTATTTCATCTGAAAAGTGTACAACTATCTCTTCAAGTAGATTCTACTTGTCAAGGACTTCGTCATATACAGGCTTTCTAGCTTTGACCACAAATCGGTTGTTGTCTTCTCCGAGACAATGTTGACGAGAATATCGTCGACCAAACAGAGGCGTATGTCACTCAATGCTCTCACATCCATCTCATCACAGTCATCATTTGTTATGGTCACGGGTTGCATTGTTTTTCCCAAAAGCACCTTCACCACGCCTTGTTGCACGAGCAGATCGTGCATCTTAACCTTCCAGATCTCAAAATTGTTCTTGCCATTAAATTTCTCAATTTCTAACTTAGCACTCCACGTCTTTGTGATTAGAGAAAACACAAAAAACAAACACCACTTCTTGTAATAACCAAGGTCCTTTCAAAAAATATGTAGAAGAATAATGGTTTAATCTTAACCAGATTTTATAAAAAAATTAATAAAAAAACTTTTTAACCCCACCTTTTTAAAAAAAATAAATTAAAATTCACTTTTTAATAAAATAAAATAATATTTTAGTAAAATTCATCCCACCTTATTCCTCCACCCTTTTTGTTATATTAAACAATAATAAACATTCACCTCACACGACCATGTCATGCTTAATGACAAAACGGATTCACCTTTTTCATACCATATTTAATTCCAAAAATAGTGAACCTCATCCATTAAAAAAAAAAATTCAACTCCAAAAAACATAAGCTAGCTTCATATAATTCTCAATGGCCTAGTGGCCTGCGTGCTTGAAAGGGCCGCCGCACCTCCCTTATGGCAGGCCTTCTGAAATGTGGAAAAATACTTGTCGAGTCGCCGCGACCTTCCAGAGGAGAGACCTACAGAAATTTGCGAATAGACGCACCTCGAGTTGTTGTTATTGCTTCTTCGAATTTTGACGTCTTCTCTTCCAATCCGCTCTGATACCACTTGTTATATTTGCAAATGTGGAAACAAAAATATCATAATTCAAGCGTAAAATTAAAACATAGAGATTTAAGTGGTTCACCTAAATGTTGGGCTACGTCCACCAAGCAGAGGTATAAGTTGTCTTTGTATTCAAATCAAGGAGATTACCGCAGACTCACACTCATCTCTCTCATACTCTAAGCTCCATATATATATTACCTCTAAGGACTTACATTTATTTATATATATTTACAAGAAGCTGAATAATAAATGCAATCCCTATCCATATTCTAACTTGATCTATTTGGTTGTAACTAACCCAGAATAATAAGATCCATATACATCATTGGAGGAATTTGTTGTCACCAAATCCCAACACATTCTATATCATTGCTAAAAGTAGTTTAAATTGGAATAATGAGATTTATGAAGAAATTCAAGTATATGTATTTATTGAATTACATGTATTCTTTAAGCATTAAAACATGGTAGGAATGTATGTTCAATTTAAAATAATAAGACAAGTTATGAAGAAATTCAAAAGTATGTATTTACTTAATTAGATCTATTCCTTTATCAATTACATATATTCCTTGAGCATGAAAACATGGTAAGATGTTACATTATAATAATACAATGCATCTAAACTTTATTTAAACTTATGCAAATCAATTATATCAAATGATCACTTATCAATTATATCAAATGATCACTTATAATCAATCAAGAAAACTGATTAAAACACCTGATAAGAGATTGAAGAAATACTTAAGCAAGTATATATTACCTAGTTAACCATAGGGTTAAAACCTAGAAAATCCCCCATAAAACCTCCTCAAATCCAAAGTTTTAAGCTGGAACACATGTTACATGTTACATGATTTACATGCTTTTTTTAATAAGAAAAAAACTAATTTTCTCACTCTATTTCTTTCTATAATTCTCAATGCAATGTTAAATTAAAATTATATTTTAAACAAAAAATCTTTCTATAATTCTCAATGCAATGTTCAATTAAAAAAATATTTTAAACAAAAAATTGAAAAAAATTTCAAGTTACAAAGATTTTTATTTTCAGAATAACTACTTTACACCATTGATCAGGATTGGTCAGACTGCATGTACTCTAGGATAACCTACACACAACAACAAGCCAACAATGCAATAGTAGTCAAAGGCTTATTCTTAAGGACCTCTATCTTCATCACCAAATAGGAATTCAAGAAACGACTCTAGATCTAACATCAAACTGTTGACAAAACTGGCTTATTTTGAAAATGTCTCTCTACTTAGATTCCTTGCTTGTAAGGTCAAAATCAGTGCCAAACATGGAAAGCAGTTTTCCCTAAAACGCAATTTTTCCTCTTGCTTTTCCCAGTATGCAGCCACTACACTCCAATCAATGTTGCAGAAATGGAAATTTGATTTATGACCCCAAAAAAAATAAAAAAATTGTATACCAAAGGAATGGTTTTGGTTTTGTTGCGAATCAACCGTTTCTTTGCTTACAAACCATTGCATTGAGCTTTATCTCCAACACTCCAATATTCAAAACAGAGTGCCAGTGTTTAGTTCATGCAATTCAATGTACTAATTAAATCCCAACAATCATAACTTCCATCTATGGAAAACACCATGTTGTTTAGCTAAACTCCACCTATGCAGACCCAGGTATTCCAACGCTATTGGGATTTAGTTAACACAAATGTAAATGCAAGATGAAGAAACCATAACTGATTTATGGATTCAATTCTCAACTGACCATGTATACTGAAATGAACTATCTAATTAATATACCTCTAATACCCAGCAAATCAATGGATGTAATGCATTATGGATAGGAGTGCCCCAACACCATTCAATCTACAAATATGCAATATAACTGAATTAATAAACATATAAAGGATGTTCATTAATTGGAAAACACGAGAGGGGGCTGCACTGGAATGATGAACTAAATAAATCCACCAGATGCTAACTGATATGCCAAATCGAATGAAGGGACCCCACAATTAAATAATATTAGCTCCCTTTTAACCTAATGAGATAGCTGTAGCGTTCAGAGTGACAAGCTATACTGCTCAATGGCAGCGTTCTCACTAGCAATAAGAGATATGTGTGTATCACTCAACCTTACCAATTGACAAACCGCCTTCCATATTGAGAACGATAGCCCAGCATGGAAGCAGATGTATACGTATACATTGAAGACTCAGATGCGAGTCAATTCCTTTATATAATGGCTATCACAGTCAAATTAATTCAGTTGGAAACTAAGACCAAACCATAGAGACTGTTGTAGAACGTTCTCACAGCCACGATTTAGCTCTGTTGGAGGATTTAACAACTATTTCGAAATTAAGGGCTTATTTAATTGCCCCTCCAACTGCTCTATGTGAAGGGAATACGTAAGGTCTCCCAATTGCACAACACGACCAGTAAACCAAAAGGTGAAACACCACTCTAGCAAACAAATTTAGGAACTCCACGTCTTTGACACCGTAGCTGTTGATTTCTTCTGAATTCCATTGAAGGGGCGGTCTATGCCGTATCGTCGTACATGAAGCTCTAGATAATACTAGCACCGTTAATGGTGAACGCGGATAGGTATCAGCTGATACTCCTCAGTCTTTCTAATTTTTAACTTGGCGAAATTACTTCACAGCCTAATCGGTAAAAACCCCGCGCATAAAAAAAATAAAAGAACCCCGTGTAAAAGAACCTGGTAGTAAATGACTGACGCAGTTAAAACTTTCGGCACAGGAAAATCCCCACGCGCAGTAAATAATGGAATGTACTCAATGGAAACCACATTAAATAAATAATTTGATTTAATCTCATTAATGAATCTCGCTAATGATTAACTTTTATGTTTTGTTAGGTTTTGCTAATGAAAAAATATTAGAAATGCTAATGAAAGTGGAAATCCTTAATATTAAATAAATAATTTGATTTAATCTCAGTAATGAATCTCCATAATGATTAACTTTTTTATGTTTTTGTTATGTTTTGCTAATGAAAAAATATTAGAAATACTAATGAAAGTGGAAGTCCTTAACATTTCCATATTGGGAAATATTAAGATTACTCTAATAGTATGAAAGAAAACATATTATACATCTTCTCCTAAACCCCATATTTCAAAAACATATAAAAAGATTGAATAAAAAATAACATATACTTAAATAAGTAGCTGTTTGATATAACTTTAAAAGAGAGGCCTAAAGTTAATAGTGGGAGCAAGTCAACATAATCTTTATAAGTCAAAGGGAGTCATCTTAGGGTTTAATCACACTCACCCATGAGGAAAGTATTTTATTAAATAGCAAAAAAATACATTCACCTAAAGGGACACAAAATCTGCAAAATGGTGGGTTATCCTTTGGCTGGTTTCTTAATCTTTGCAAATACAGTGGTCCTATAAGATGTTGAGCAACTTAGCCATTCTACTGCAAAAAAAAAGCTCCAAATCTTCATTTGTATAACTAAATTCTAAATTTCTAAAGTTAAAGAACCTTGGCACTCAAAAGAATTTGAAGGATCGGGAATTTTGGTGAAATTAATTTTCAAGAAAAAGATGGGCCTGTAGGTTATACATTTAGTCGTGTTGGAAATAGTAATTACAAGTTGGTGAGATCTTTATGTCTCCATCAATTTTTTTGTCAGTCAATTTGTTAGTAGTCAAATTGTCATCTTAGTCTAACATTCTACAAGTGCAAAGTCGCACTTTTACTCAAAGTCATTCGACAAGAAGGAAGTTATAAATGGAGTCGATTTCTATCTTCTAGAGTTCTATTAAGTAGTTGAAGAGTTAGTTTATTAAATGGTAGTCTTTAATGTTGAGTGAGCCTTAGCTTTTGTAGGAAGTTTTGGCCGGAGTCTATATAATTTTGAGTCGTTACTTAGTAGATGAAAGAAGGAAGGATGGAACGATCAAAGAAAGAAGGATGGAAAGGCATTGTTTTACATACATCAAGGCATGCACGAGAACATACTTCCAAGAGTTGCATCAACAAAGCATGCCAAGGAAGCATGGGACATATTACAAACCTCTTATTAAGGTATGGACAAAGTAAAGACATCGAAACTGCAAATTCTTAGAATATATTTTGAAACTCTGCCAATGAAAGATACAAATGCAGTAGATTTATTCTACACCCATGTCATTGGCCTGATAAATCGGATTAAGTCTCATGGTGAAACTATAGAAGACAAAAAAGTTGTTGAGAAAGTACTTAGGAGTCTTCCTCCTAAGTTTGACACCCTTGTTGTGACTCTAGAAGAAATAAAAGACTTAAGTCAGTTTAGTCTAGATGAACAACAAGCTTCCCTCATTAATCATGAACACAGATTAAATATGTGAAGTATGTCATTAGAGAATGCATTTTCTGTGCAGTCTTCTATAAGCCGCAGAAGAGGAATGGGGAGAGATAACTCTATAGGAAGAGGAAGAAGTTATGTCAGAGGTGGGCACAGTAGCACTCCTAGAAATGTTGGTGGAAGAGGTCAAAATCCAAATACTAGTCATCCAAGTTGTCAAAGAACTGACAAAACAAAGATTTAGTGCCATTACTGTAAAAAGTATGGACATTATGCATATGATTGCAAGAAGAGATACTTTAATCAGAACAAGCAAAGTCAAGATCATTCAAACAATGAAAATAACCAAACTCATCCTATATTTATGGCGCATGTTGTAGCAATTCCTAGTGTTGAAGTAATGCCAACGGTATCGTCGATTGAATGCAATGTTTCTCAAGCAAGTCCATGTGACATATGTTATTTAGATTTAGGGTGTAATAACCACATGACATAAAACATAGAATTATTTTCTAGCTTGGATGAGTCAGTCCAAACCAAGGTTACACTTGGAGGAGAGATACAAGTCACTGTCTTAGGAAAAGGCAGTATAAACATTTTAACAAAGAAAGGAGAACAAAATTTTATGTCTGATGTATATTATGTTTCTAGTTTGAAGCATAATCTGAAGAGCACAGGACAACTGTTACAAAAAGGATACATAATCTACATGGAGGATAATCACTGTATGATTATGGAAAAATGCCCAAGCAATCAACTTATTGCAAAAATCCATATGACAAGTAACAAAATGTTCCCATTGACATTGAAGCCAACCAAGAACAAGAATACAACGCTAGTTGTTGGTAAAGGAAAAAATGCGTAGTTAGACACTACATTTATAGCAGAAAGTGCGCATAGTTCTAATGAAGAAAATAGTTCACGTGATACTAAGAAAGGAGAAAGTGGCACATAGATAAAGGTAACATTCCAATCTGAAATAAAGGATGATTCCTCGCTATGGAATTTCATATTTGGACATTTGAACTTTGAAGGTCTGAAGCTGCTACAGACAAAGGATATGGTGAAATGTTGTCCATTGACTGAAAAACCAAAAAGGATATGCAAAGGCTACATATTTGGCAAGAAACACACAAAATCATTTCTAGTTGGCAGGTCTTACAAACCAAAATATCCACTAGAAATTGTACCTTCAGACATTTGTGGACCAATGCAAAATCCATATATAGGAAGAAGTACATATTTTAAGACATTTATTGATGATTTTTCAAGAAAGACATGGATTTATTTTCTAAGGAATAAATCTGATGCATTGGGTTGTTTTCAACAGTTTAAATCACTTGTTGAGAAACAAAGTGGTTATTACATCAAGTGTCTATGAAATAATAGAGGAGGAGAATACATTTCAAGATAATTTAACTTCTGTAAAGCTCATGGCATCTATAAGTAATTTACCACGTGATATACACCATAACAGAATGGCGTTGTAGAGAGAGAGAACATAACCATCATGGAAATGGCACGCAATATGTTGACAACCAAACATTTATCAAATGAGTATTGGGATGAGGCAGTAGCAACTACAGTATACATCTTAAACATATGTCCGACAAAGAGTGTGAAGAACAAAGTTCCTTAGGAATCCTAGACAGGATCAAAGCACAATGTGGCACACTTAAATTCGGGTTGTGTCACATACGCACATGTTCCAGATGAGTTGAGAAAAAATATGGACAACAAAGGACATAAATATATATTTGTTGGGTATTTTGAAGAAACCAAAGGATACAAGTTGTATGACCCTGTCACAAGAAAATTCATAATCATCTGCGATGTTCAGTTCATGGAAAATGAAGCATGGAAATGGAGTGTAGAAAAGATAGTTAAGATCATTAATACTATTGTGCATGATGATATAAAAGAAGAAATGGTCCAAACACCATGTATAAGTAAGTGCGTTTTCCCTTCTATAGCTGACATTGTGACACAAATCACAACACAGAGTACTCCAATAAGAGCGTCATGTGTGCAGTCTACACCTAGACCGCAACAAAAACCAACAAGTAGTCTGAGCAGTTCTACATATCTAGATCCAACATTAGCAAGTCTATTACTAAGAAAGACAAGAATTATGCGTGACATCTATAATGAAGACGCAATAAATTCATTTTTAGTTTTTTCTTTGTTTTCACAAATAGATGATCCATTAAATTTTCAAGAAGAAGTCAAAGAGGATGTATGGGCACAAGCCATGGATGAATAAATTAGATGCATAGAGAATAATAAGACATGGAAATTGGTAAATGTACATGAAGACAAAGATTCCATAAGTGTCAAGTGGATTTATAAAACCAAGCAATATGCAGAAGGAAATGTGCAAAAGCACAAGGCAAGGTTAGTTGCAAGAGGGTTTACACAACAACCTGTAATTGATTTTGATGAAACATTTTCTCCAGTTGCATGCACGAACACAGTCAGAAATGTGTTAGAAATTTCCGCACAGTACAAGTGGCCAGTTTATCATATGGATGTAAAGTCATCATTTTTTAAAGGAAACTAAGAAGAAGAAGTATATGTGGAAGAACCACAAGGTTATGAGGTTCCAGGACAAGTAGACAAGGTGTACATATTGAAGAAAGCACTATATGGATTAAATCAAGATCCCAAAGCCTGGTACAGTCACATAGATTCATATCTCACATATAATGGATTTCAGGGAAATGAATGTGAGCCAACACTGTATATCAAACCAAATCAACAAGATAATATGTTAATTGTTTGTGTATATGTAGATGATTTTATTTTTACACGTGACTTTGGCATAAAAGAATTCAATTCAATCATGAAGGATGAATTTGAAATGACTTCTTTATGGATTATGAGATATTTTTAGGGAATATAAGTGAACCAGTCCAAAACTCAAATATTTATCTCACAGTCCAAGTATGTGCATGAAATTCTGAAAAGATTCAATATGATGAATTCAAAAGAAACACGAACACCTGTCATAACCGGATTGAAGTTAAGCATGGAAGATAAAGGGTCCAAAATGGATCCCACACTATTTAAAAGATTGGTGGGAAGCCTTATGTATCTCAGAGTGACAAGACATGATATTATGTATGGAGTGATCCTAATCTGAAGGTTCATGGAAAATCCAAAAGAATCACATTGGAAGGAAGGAAAGAGAATTCTGAGATATGTGAATGGAACAATAGATATTGGCATTAATTACTCCACTTCAGAATATTTCAGATTCATTGGATACACTGACAATGATTGTGGAGGAAATATAGGTGACAGGAATATCATGGGCATCAAGGAAGAAACCCATAACGACTCTTTCTTTAGCAGAAGTAGAGTACATCGCAACTACAAGAACAACTTGTTAGGTAGTTTGGATGAGAAGAATGTTAAAAGATTTGTTGCAGAAACATCAGGTACCAACAACAATATTATGTGACCACAATTCTGCCATCATGTTATCAAAGAATCATGTGTTTCACAAGAAAACCAAGCATATTGATACAATGTATCATTTTATCATAGAAATGGTGACAAATAGACATTTTTAGAGTTTTGTAGGTCAAAAGAACAAGTCACAAACATTTTCCCAAAGACATTAGCAAGATATGCATTTCATCATCTTCACAGTAGTATGGGAGTCTGCGCAGTAACAAATGAGTGACAGTAAAATTGTAAACTCAGTTTTTGATGTAATTTTCTTTTGTAATCCCACCTACTTATAATTAACGCGGAGTGTTGGAAATAGTAACTACAGGTTGGTGAGATATTTACGTCTCCGTCAATTTGTCTTTCAGTAGCCAAATTATGAGTGAGTAAGTTTGACAGTCTGTAAGTGCAAATTTTCACATTTACTTAAAGTCAGTCGGTAAGGAGGAAGTTATAAATGGAGCCAATTTCTATGTTCTCTAGTTCTATTAATTAGTTGAAGAGTCAGTTTTTTAAATAGTAGCCATTAATGTTGAGTCATTCTTAGTTTATGTAGGAAGTCTTAGTCGGAGTCTATATAAGTTTGAGTTGTTAGTTAGTAGATGATGATGCATAGTAGATGCATAGAGGTTACAAAGTAGAAAAGAGAGGTAGAGAGAACATCCAAGAGAAACAACAAATGAAGAGTTGAAGAAGTATGAGAATGAGCTCTGTGTCTATGAAGTCAATAGAAGAAGTCATTGAAGTCAAAGCTCACCTTAGTATTGTATTATGTAACTGCGCACAGGGCATTGAAGTTATCAGTATCAATCATTTTGTGTATTAAACAAGTTATGAAATATTTATGAGTTTATGTGCTAAGCATAGCACTATGTTATTCTGCATTCATAAATCATTTCATTAAGTGTGTGTATTCACAATGTGCAACAAACTGAGCAGTCTATGCACTATGCAGTGTTTTTGAGAACTCTATCGCGTAGCTTGTTTGGTGGGTAGTATTTAAAACTGTGTTGCGCAACGTAGAATTTGCACACTATTGATCCTAGAAGTCGTTCCATTTTTCCCTATCTTAGGAAGCTCTTTTGATGCTCTACGTTATCCTCCTCTACATAACTTTGGGGCTTCTTGCAGCACGTGGTGCCAATGCTTCTTAGTCTTGTGATATTTCTTCAGGATGAACTAAATGACTCCAAAATGTCCCATCATATTTTGTAGTGCTAAAGTTTCCAACCTTAAAAGAACTTAATAGTTCACTTTCACCCATCTCTTCAGTTTATTTTGACTCAACCTTTTCATATCTTTCAAGTATCTCATCCATATCCATTTCTGAAGTTTCTTCTTTGATTCCTCTTCATTTTTATCTTCCTTGAAGAGATTCTCAACACCAAACCTCAGAATCACAGAGAGCTCGTTCTTATCAAATAATGAAATTTCCTTTTTGGCTTATTTATTTTATAGTCCACCTTTTGCATTAAGATTTTGAATCAGTAAATGATCAAGAACCATATTCTATTTATCCAATTCTATAATGTCTTACTCGACACTGCTGCTAGTAAAAAATAAATAAATATTGACAACCTCATGTTGACCAATTCGATGAGCTCCACTTATTGCCTATAAATGATTTTGAAGAATCTAGTTGGAATAAAAAATAATCGTTGTATCAGTAGTAGCCTGATTGATTTCCAAACCTCTTGCATAGGTTGAAAGTAGAAAAAAAAAATCTTCACTTTGTGGTGCACTAAAAATGCTCCATTGTCTGATTGACTCAATCCCTCTATTTTACTACCATCTAGACTATAACAATGGAAACCCCTCAAAGATAATTAATCTTCTAGTGTATGCAACGTGTCAACCATATCTGAGAATATCAAGACACATTGTTTTATCTCTCGCAGCCTATTAATCATTTTGTCCAGAATAACTAGACTACCACTGCTTAAAATGATACGTTGAACTTTGTTGTTATCATTCATGTTGGCATATCCACCATAGCCATAATCCACACTCTCGAATATAAATGTATGGTTACATTATTTCTTCAATTCGGTAGAAACATTCAACATTGACACCTGGTTTCCATGAACTCCCTTATTGAAATTATGAAAGTTTCGCTCCAAAATCCATTTGTAGTACTTTTTCTTAAGAGGAGACATCTGAACTCTTTAAATGAGTTCTATATTTGGCGGAAAATATTTCTCAACATATTTTATGAATATTTGAAGATGATGAGGACCAAGCTCTTTATGTATATTAGCAATCGCATTCTCATTGATTGAGCTCAATTTCTTTTATTTCTCCACAAAATCATCCTTATTTATGAACTTGTACTTCTCAAGGAAATGTAGAAAATCCCACAACTCTTCAACACTATTTTCCCATAATTAAAAACGTATTTTTAGTACTTGTCACAAACCCATTATGATCGTCCACCTCCCTTGTGCTAGTTACTTAGTTTCTTGGCATATAAAGAATAATTTGTCCGTACTACACCTCTTCACCTAGAGCATACCCATACTTTGTTCTAGGCTACCGATGAATCAATTCGTACTCTAGTGAAATTCTTGTATACATAGAAAATTGCTAACATTTTGACACTTTAGTCATATATAAGCATATATTAAAGAACATGAGAAAAACATAGAGAAACTATGAAACAAACTAAGACATACAAAGAAATAGTGTGGGTGGCATGAACCATGCCTAACACCAAACTAAGTCTTTGTTATTGTAAAAAAATTACAATATGAGCACTACCGGCTCAATTTACAAATTTGGTAGAGTCACACAACTCACCTCACCAAGACACTCATCAACAGGTAACACCAAGAATCTGTGTCCATCCCACAATGCACCTTAGATGTTCCCACAATCGAAAACTTGTTGTCCTTTCGTTTCCACAGACATTCACCAAGCTAACACAAATTTTGGTTCTGCCTCACACATGCCTCCAATAGACCTGCATTTCTAGACTTCCCCAAAACCTCCCATAGCATCCCACTCTTGTTTGTTTGTCTTCCATCTTGGAAACACTACCTCACTTATTTACCTTAGAATTCTTCCCCAAATCTCTTGCTAATATTTTATTCCTTCCTTTGCTTGTGCACCCTTTCTATTATAGGAACTCCAAGGGCCAGTTGTGTAAACATCATCTCTTTTGGGTGTGTCATGACCTACCATGAACCCACACTCCAAAAACTCATCCCACCCCTCTATATACCTAGTACACCCATCCAAGCCCACATTCCCATCAACCATCATGTTTATTGGACCATTGCATGCCCATTTCCTTTTATGTTCTCTTGTGTAGATTGTCATGACTCCTTGTGGGTGTGTCGATGGGGTTGATCAACCTCTGTAGTGTACTGATGTAAAAAAATCGACCCCTGAGTACCCTTACTAGGGATGGGCAATCAAATTTATTTTTACTCTAATCATCTCTCCGAGGTCTTCCTCCTGTCCTCCTCACCCGTGGATTTCTAACAACTTTTACTGGGCTCTAATCCAACCAATGGTTTGCAGTTTATGGCCTCTCAAAGTTATTTGAGTGTAATTAGTTGAGGCCCACATGGAACCCACATGGATCCACCTTATTATTACCATCCCAGGTTCCTACCACCTGCATCAATCGTCCATCCACAATCTAATCCAACGATGAGAGTTGTTCCCCATCTAACACACAGATTAGAGGAAAGTTTGGTGCTCAGCGTTGAACCTCCCTTCTCCTTTCTGCACACACATCTTCCAGATTCTTGAATTCTTGAAGGATCCCAAAATAAATCCACGTGGCTTTAACCTTTGAGACTTACGACTTACCCTCGAAATTGCATTCCAAACCTCTAGAGTCTTGAAGTCCTAGACTCCCAAAATATCTCCACATGGCCCTGGCCTTTGGGTGTTTCATATTTATGGCTTCTCCACTCTCCCGAAGTAGGAATTAAATGAAGTACCATACGTGAGTCCCTCCTCTAGATGATTGGATGCTTAAGAGGGGTTCTTAACAAACTCCCCAGATCCATGACTCTCCTCACTTCATAACTTTGACATTCGGGGAGTATAATGTTATAATGTCTGTGTTCTTTAGAAGTGGGACTTCGTCAGAGTTACCTCGACATAGATCTGATGGCCAAGGGGACTCCCGAATACCCTCAAATCGGTGGTTCATGTTACTTCACAATGGGTAAATGTGTCAAGGTTTAATGGCGGGGAAGGTACATCTTCCACTATTAGGGAAACCGCAAGGTGCCAGTCAACCTTGTGGGTAACCATGACCAACAATTGCCTTCGACCGGTTTATAAATGGTAAGTCTGAAACACTCTGGAGCCTCGAAATAGCAAAGTTCTGAAGCTAGAAAAGTTCAACACCTTTCGAGCCTAGCATAGGGTTCCCATAACTTGGTCACATGGGTCCTTTGAAAACTCTTGCGGGCTTACATGCAAATTCGTTCAACCGTAAATGGTTAAGGATATCGGCATGAGCCCTTGATCATATGGTCAATAATATGAAGGAGGCACCCTTCTTCCACAAGGAATGAACTTAGGATTTCCACGAGGGTAGATTCAAGAGGTCAACAAGACTGAAACATTCCAATAAATCCTACCCCGACCCTCTTGTAGGCTTACGTCCCACGAATCTTTAACTGTTAAACTGAGGTAAGAAGACAACCATTCAAAAGAATGATTTCATAGGGAGATAATACATACATCTACCTTATTCATTCAATACAGAGCTAATTCATAGATAGATAAATATATGTGCATTCAATCTCCATTTACATTTCAACACATAGAGTATGAAGATACTTATCAGAAAACCAAAGTTCGTGAAGTGGTTGCTGAAAGGGGTGCCTTTTTCCACCCAACCATAGGAACAACCACTCATGATGGATTTACCACTTTCCACCCTTGAGATAGACCATGATGCTCTAAGAGAGAGACTCTTTCTTCTTCCTCGGCAATAGTCAAGGACATAACTTACTCTCCTCTCCCACATGATCTTGGCCATCAATTTTCTTTGTACCAAACAAGGAGGTATTCCTGAGTACTTTGCAGTCACTTGTCAACATCATTTATCGTCTTGTAACAAAATCTTATCAATTGCTTCTTATACCCAGAACGAGCTTATTTCCTAGTTCTTGCTCAAACTCGAGATTTGTAACCGCTCTTTTTTCTCTCTTCTTGAGATTGGTCATTCGAATTTGCTCTCTTTACAATTATTCTTTATCACTCTCCTACCTCTTCCCACAAATTACCTCTTTCTTTCCTTCCTCGGTAAGGTTTAATGGGTCCTAATTCCCAGCTCATGGTCAGGTATGGATATCTTGCAGATGGGTACTCTAACCCATCTCATCATTAACTCCTGAGGAGGACTCTTCCAACTACCACTCTGACTGGTAATTCATTTATGGGTCAGAGAATTGTTTTGATTTTAAGCCATTTATTGTAGTAAGGTATCAGTTTGGTGGGGTGAGGTTATCTCAACCATTTTTGGTTCCCCTCACCATATCTCTCATAGCATCCATGCTCTATCTTGGAAAACCCCCCTTTCAACAGTTATGCAACACTTATCCATTTTCTATTAATAACAAAAACTACATACATTGTCCTTTTATATGAAAAGGTTCATCAAATCAAACATCCACACATATCTGATCTTCCAAAGTTTCTTGGCCAGTTATAGCTATATATACAAACTGGGGGAAACATGGGTATTACAATCCCCTCTCCATTAAAGGAACATAATCCTCGATGTTCTATATTTCGATGTTCTCTATATGTACAGAAGTAATAAAAAATGGATATGCATGTTTCATGGCATCCTCCATTTCCCATGGAGGCTCATCTTGGATAAAGTGTTTCCAATGCACCTTGACCTGTGCAATGGTTTTGTTGTTGAGTGGGGTTTCCTTTATGACTATTATGCATTAAGGTTCTAGAAGGAGTTCTCCTCTGCTTTCACTTGAATCACAGACCAGTCGATTATATGATTAGAATCATGTACATATTTCTTCAATAATGAAACAAGGAAAACATTATGTTCCTTCACTGTGGGAGGGAGTGCTATCCTATAGGCTACAGGTCCCACTCTATCCAAAATTTCAAAGGATCCAAAATACCGAGGTGACAACTTGGAACAAGATCCCATTCTCAAGGATCTCTTCCTGGGTCTAACTCGGAGATACACGTGATCCTTCATTTTGAAATCTCTAGCAGTCCTCTCTTTGTCTGCATAGATTTTCTTTCTATCCTAAGCTATTTTCATATTTTGCTTTATCTGAATTAATTGTTGTTCCATTTCTTTTAGCATGTCTAACTTGATTTTAATTCTATCTACTGGGTTATCCTAACTGATTGGAATATTTCCATGTATACCATAGAGGTCTTCAAAAGGGCTCATATTCAATGACTCTTGATAGCCATTGTTGTAGGAAAACTCTACGAGTGGTAGGTAGTCTTCCCTCTTCTTAGGATGATGCATTACATGCATCCTTAACATGTCCTATAATACTTGGTTTACCCTCTCCACCTGTCCATCAGTTTGAGGGTGATAGGTTGTGTTAAACAACTATTTAGTCTCAAAACCAACCATTAAAGATTTGCAAAATCTTGAAGTAAAGTTTGTATCTCTGTCAGATATGATCTCCTTATGCATGCCATGCAACTGAATTATTTCTTTCATGAAGATAGTGTCAATATCTATTACCTTCAAGGTTGACTTTATGGGAATGAAGTGAACAACCTTGCTCAATTTTTCCACCACTACCATGATGGCATCATTCTTCTTGGTCAATTTTGGTAATCCGGTGATGAAATCTGTTAGCACTCTAGAATTTCTTAGGATGAGAAATAAATGGGCATAGGTAACTATTTCAACCAGCTTTGGATTGTATTCTGACCTATACAACCAGAGAGGGATCTCTCACAACTAAAAAATACTCAAAATATTTTGCAATTATCTCACAGAGGTTAGATTCTTGTATAAGATGGGTTTTTTTTTGTTTTAAAAAAGGTTGGTAGGAAAAGCATGAGAGAAAATACCATTGGGAAATGGAGTCAAGTGATGAATATTAATGATAGTGAGTCAATAACAGATGGGTACTCTCTGAAAACAAAGGAAAAGTAGGCACTTTTGTTTAGCAAATATTGTTTAGATGACAACAGAAAAGAGAACAAGACAGTCCATCACAGTGAGAGAAATTAATAATTCTCAATGTAACTTTAGAAGGAAAACATAAAAGATATAGATCACCTTGAATAGAGCACCAGAAATAGATGAATTCTGAACCAACAATCCTTTAAACATAATAGGTATTTACTGCATGAATGGAGCATCAAAGATGAATTACATACATCTACTCTCAGTTAAATACTGAAAGAAATAAGCATTAATGGAAATGTGGATTATAGAGAAATACATGCTTAGGACATCACTGTGATGAATCTCTGCTTGATGACAGTATTGGGCTCTATATTAATTCATAAAAAAAAATCAGTAAAATGACACAGTCCAAATAGCCATCTCTAGCAGCAAGTACCACCCACTAATACTTCGAGATGAAAAGTATTTATAACTTTATTTACAAATATCTTGTCATAAATGAGTAGGATATATCTAATATAATTGTATCTCTAATCACAAAAATAATGGAATGTTTCATATCTTTTCGGACTTCTACCATTGTTTTAATGGAAGTTGTTGATGATTGACTACTGAAATTCATCTACTACGTGTCTTCATGCCACTGAAATATGGAATGAGGTTGAAACTATCTCCACGAAAATTGTTTATTGTCCTCTCATCTTTGCCATATGTCCCTTTTGAATTATTTGCCTCCCGAAATTCTGAAAAATAGGGTCCAAGTAAGTATCTGATTATCCCACTCTAAGATATTTTTGTAAAATATGGCGAAGGTTTTTGTATATCGGCTTGTTTTGAGAAAAAACCTCTCTTATTTTTTTGAAATTCATCTCCAACTGTCTGGGATCTAAGCTTGAAATAGATGTCTCAAACAAGAAAATCTTGAATCTCAAAAAACAAGGCTCAAATATGCACTTGGTTATCCCAATATGCAATAGCTATGAGAAATATGGGAGAGTTTATTGTTATTTGTCCCATCCTGAGAAAAATCCTCTTTCAGTTTCTCAAATTTAATCATGGTTTACTTGTAAATCTCCTCGGAAAATGATTGGTAGACTGCGTGGAAAAGCGATTTTTAAATGGGGGAAAGTAGTTTTTGGAGAGGGAAAGGTGGTATTCAGAGGGGGGTAGAGTGGTAAGTTGTTTTAAGGTGGGGGTCCAAAATCACAGGAGAGTGACAAGTGGCATTAGTTAAAACCACTTTTCGGACCCCCCCTCGTTAGATTATGTCTTGTTGATTTGATTTGTTTTAGGATGGGATATATGGAGTACAGGAGGTAAGTTTTTTTGTTTTAATTTTTATTATTTGGTTTTGTTTTATATATTTTTTATTATTTGTTTTTTTTTTATTTGTTTTCGTTTTATATGTATTATTTGTTTTTGTTTTGTATGTATTTTTATTATTTTTATTTGTTTTTATTTGATTTGATTTTATTGTTTTTATAAAGTTTGTTTATTTAATTTGATTCAATGTTTTTTAATTTTTAAAATTTTTATAATGTTTTGTATTAAACTAATGCTTATTTAATTTCTTAATAATATATATATATATTTTAATTTATTATTAACTGTTGGTGCTATTATATGTATAATATATTACCAAACATCAATTATCAACTGTGATTCGTAATGAGTAGAGTTGATGCACTATATGTGCCGATAACAGATAGGTTCTTATGTCTGATGAGTATAGCTCAATCAAGAAACCAATCTAAAAACCAACACTTTGTTTTCACACTTCAAAGATAACATAATTCAAAAATTAGAAAGTAAAACTCATAAACAAGCATATGATCTAAAGTTCTTGCTTAGGTGATGAACCTATTCATTGATGGCTCATGAAAGGAAAATTTGAACTTTCATTCTATCTCCTAGAGAAACTAAACTAACAAAAATTAACACTTTGTTTTAGGATATCCAAATGCTTCACACAACTTCAAACTTAGAAGAGAAAACTGATAACAAAACTTATCAAGAAAACAGTGAATCAAAAGGTTCTTCCTTAGGTAACAAGTATGTTCATTAGGGGCTCATGAAATGAAGAGATGAACTCAGATTGTGTTCCCTGTAGAAATTGAAAACAATAATCAACAATTCACTTGTAAGCAAAAAGTAATCATAACTCTATTCACTCCAATCAAACCTGTGTAGTACTGAAAATAGTCAATATAATTGAGAGGCTTCATTGTGGAACATGAAGGTAAAAGATGAAGTCCTATTGTTCATGTACCCACTAAGAAAAAAACTATCTCAAACTGAGAATACCAATATTTGTTTGCCACACATCAGATTCTTAAATGTTACCCTACAAAAATAGAAAGGAAACTAGCTATGTTGTCCAATGTCTAACTGCTCACACTAATTCAAAAGCAAGTGATTATATACTGTAATTGAAACGCATTTAAAATCATTGACAAAACACAACTATTAAATATGCACACTCATACAATCACATAGAACATGTACATGGAGGTTTACCTTAGTTAGGATGGTGGGCCCTAGTCGAACCAACAAGGTTCCTCTAAAAAAATAATAGGCTAAAATGTTCTAATCATACCCATAAATTACACAACGGATCATTTGTATTCCTTCAACCTGTAAATCGAATCAACGATCCATCATCTCATACATTATGAAAACATGTATCCTTTTGTTCTTGCTACTACTTCATTACATCCATACACATGTATCTTGTCTAGTATACAACATCCCTTATAAAGAAGGTCAGCCATTACTATCAAGAGCTAAGGATAATTATCAAATAGTTTTTAAAATATTACAATTGGAAATTCATATTGAATCTTTAGGGATGGACTTCATCCTTGTTAAATTATGTACCAAGGAAAGTGTTTCTCTTCCCTAGGCCCTAAGGGGGAGAAATTGCCGAATATGGGTCTTAGTCAAATTAATTTGTGAGATGCAAATTAAAAGATAACTTTATGATTAAAGTGAGGGTGAGTGAAGA
>ML779339.1:1096986-1113402 GCA_009831015.1 Picea engelmannii
TGATGCTGAAACACCGCTGTGAGCAGATGCTGAAACACCAGGCTGTAGCATATAATGAAACAGTGTTGAAACTGAATTTAGCATTTAAATTTGACTGAAAAATCAGCGAGACTGAAACTGGGTGGGATTTTGAAAAATTAACAATCCTCATGACTCAAAGTGCATGAGTGATGAAGTCTATCGTGATCTCAAAACTACTTTGGAGACTTCGATCCAACTAATTTCTTGGAATCTGTAATAGCATATTCGGTCAACAAGTGATTTCTTGAAATAGGGGATTGGTATCAGAATACACCCAGGGTTTTGGTACCAGAATAGCACAGGCTAGTACCGAAATAGCACAGGGTGTGTTGGTACCAGAATAGCATAGGCTGGTACCAGAATAGCACATAGTGGTACCGAAATAGTGCAGACTGGTACCGGAAAAGTGCAAGACATGTGCTGGTACTGGATTAGGCATCCAGTAATTACCAGATTAAAACTTCTTAAGAGTCAAACGACTAGGTTCATGCAAAATCAATCATTTAATCAAATTAACTCAAGAAAACTAAACAAAACATGCCGTAATCATAACTTACCTCTCTATGCACATGAACAAGGTCATTAAGTGTATTTATGGAGGAAAAAGTCAAGTTTATACTCATAACATAGGTAAAATAGGCTTAGATAGGGGGTAATAGAGGGTATTAGAAGTGTCAAAATGGAGACTCAACATTCCCCCATGCTTAAGTCATTGCATGTCCCCATGCAATAATGATCTTTAAAATTTAAAAATTGATGATACTCTTCACTCAATCAAGCATTCCCTGAAGTTTCATCCTTTATCAGCTCCTAAGTTCCTCTTATACATATAAACTTCCTGACCTATGCTTCACATTCTTACCCATGGCAGAGTAGTTATGACAGAAAAGTGGAGTCATGAGTAATAGATTAGATATGTTAGTTAAGTCTTATCCAAATTGTTTTCGATCATAATTAAGATAAAGGGATGGATGTGAATCTAATATGATTATAGGATAGTGGCCAAGAGTTTTCAAAATGAATTTGACTAATAGGATCCCCCTGGCTAGATTACCTTTAAAAAAAATTGATATAAGCATAGTTTAGATCTCATTGAAGAGAGGAACACATAAACGAATACATACCAAGATGATTAACTCATTTCTTATCCAAGTTTTTAGATATGAATCTCTTCTTTCTTAGGTAAGGTGAACTACATATACTGAGGGTCCCACTTCTCATGTAAACCTATTTATTTTAAGGATATAACTCTAAAGTGGATACTTGAAGGTTCCTAAGAACATTATCCGAGAGATATAAAGGTCATCTCCTAGCCTTGATTCGATAATGCTTCAAAATGAGACCCAAGGTTTTTTGTTCAGTTTTAGGTGTGCCAATTTATGTTTTTCAACTCCCTTTACCCAGAAAAAACCCTGCTGCCAGCAGGCCTGTTTAGTACCCCGACGAGTTTACCTTAGTACCATACAAGCATGGCCCCACTGCCAACAACCCTGTTCAGTACCTCGACAAGTTTACTTGTACTTTCCGATACTTCATTTTTATTATATTACTCAAAAGATTTAGAATGATGTATACTCTTCATTGACATCTTTAAAGTATAAGGAAGGAAGATGGTACGAGAGTGTTTTAGAGTTATTAGGCACATAATTAACTTCTTTCAATTATCCCAAGGGTGACATCATCCACATTAGACTTAAATCTCATTTATTTAATGTATAATTGAACATCTTGGATAATGACTAAGAGGTCCCTCTAGTTAATCCTATTAGGGTTCTCATGAAAGTTCATTGAGGTTTTGCAAGGGCGGTCCACCACATGAGGTTTTCATCAATACCTCTCAAGAGAAAATTTGTAAAGATAAACTTGGATAAGAACTTGTTGAATCAACTAGGTTAGTATTAGACATAATGGTGTCACCACTTTTCAATGGATATTTCAATTAACAATCACTTTTTCAAAATGATGAGGTAATAAGACAAGTGAACCCATTATCATATAGAGCTAAATGTGGAAATGTCTTCTTAAAGGATAGCAAGGATGATTCATTTAAGGGCGAGTGTAGAAATGTAGGAGGAATATGTACATGAGAGTAAAGAATAATTCAACACAAGACTTAAATGATCCTTCATAGAAAGAACATGAGAATATTAGCCAATACATCCAATTACCTAAAGTGAAAACAATGTTAAGCACATGAGAAAGATTGTATCATTTTGGCATCAGTACCAGATCGGTAACTGATATCAGAACATGTTTCTGTAGTACCATAATCGATAGTACCAGAATAGGACAGTACCAGAACACAACAGTACCGGAACAGAGTGGGGGGCAGAAACAACATGACAGGATGAATGATTTCTATACAAGGAGATGTATACGAGGGATTGCAAAATTTCATGGTAGGGAGAGTGCAATAATTTAGAGTAACCATATGTTTACTACATAATTAGTCTAATTTCTTTAATAAAATGAAAAATGTTGAATGTATATGTCCTAGTCTTAAATCGAGCAGCACAACTTGAATATATGATTAGAGCTACCAACACCTTATTACTAGTACCATATCACTTGGGTACCGGATGGACGTAGGGTTGTGCTTAGTACTGGAATAGTGCAGACCTCCTCTTTTGGTACCGGATGAGCATAGAGACAATTATCAATATCGAATGAACGCAGAAATGAACATTGTATTTTGGTACTCGAGAAGAATTTGACACAATATTCAGTGGTAGTACTTTTGAAAATTTTGTAGGTTGAGCCTTGTAGAAGTAGCTGGTGTTTTCTGGTGTTCTGGAAGAGTACCCATGATCTGATTCAACTGAAAAACTATGTAGAGGGAACAAATACCAACACTAGATGCAAGAACTCTAAGTTTGCATCAGAATAATGCAAAGGAATTTGGTAACTAGGATACAAGCTCTTTGAAAAGAGGGTATTCTATAATTCGATGACCATATGTTGATATTTAGAACCCTCCTCTTTTGGAACCAGGCTGATCACTGCTCCTGTTGGCACTTCCTTTTTATTACAAAAATAATAATCCTAACTACTACTGTCTCAGCAACCACTCCCCCATGCTTGAGGTTTTGCATGGCCTCATGAAAACAATGTGAGATGCTGAAAAAATTTTTGCTCCGAGGGTTGCGAACAAATGCTAAAAACAAACCAATAGAACTAATTAAAACTAGATTTTTATTCATGCTTACAAACAAAAAATTTAGGAAAAATGTCAAAAGTTGAATTATTAGCTATGAATAAAATAATTTGGAATTAGCATTTAGTTTCAACTATTATTAAAAATATCACTTAATTAACCATCCTTGTGAAATACTGGTCTTAAAATAGACAGGTAATGATAAATCACAAATGCGTCATTTTTAACAACTTAAGGAAAAATAAGAATTTTGAAGAAAGAGGTCATGAAGCACTCCCTTAAGTGTTATTTTTTGTTGACAAGGATGCCTTCTTCTCTTTTGAAACCCTTTCAGTATTATGTGTGCATTCGAAGGATGAAGAGCTTACCTTCTCATAAAATTCAAACAAAAATTATTATAACTTTTAGAAAGAAATCTACTATAGGAATGAAAGATCTTAAACCGACTGCTTTATTAGCTTTTGACATTCCCATTTATGAAAAGTATGAAAGACATGTTGCATTGTACTTATGTGCAAAAGTTATTTATTTATTTACCTATCCTACTCTAATTGAACAAAAAAATGTCTTTCAAGTATAAGAATACTTCCAGTGAAGCCATGTGCATAACATGGTTAGAAATATATCCATACTCGGGTTTACAAGATAAATTTTAATGCATACCGGAGTATGAAGGACCAATTTCTTTGATGATGAGATCAAGCAAGAAATAAAAGAGTGGTGTGACCTAATAACTAATTGAAACCATATTTCAATAGGATCACTATATTCTTTTTTCTCTTCTTTGTTTAGGTCACACTGAATATCGTCCTCTACCATGCTATGTTGATTATCCTCTTCAAGATGATTGGTCTTTGGAGTACATACATGATCTTTTGAGAGGAACGCTAAGGACTCCTCAATTTCAGGTTCCATTGAATTCTATTGATGATTCTTTATTCTCCTCAACAAATTGACAAGAGGAATCTGATGGGACTTCTAAATCTTCCTCTGGAGAGACAACTAGATTCTTGACTACTGTGAAGATATGCTCTTCCTAAGAGCTAGATATCCCAGTTGCTTCTAGAATGCGAGAAATTTCTTGAAGGAACATTATTCAAAATCTTGATCATCCTTGAATTATTCTATTTGGTTGATGATCCCTGTCTCGCAACACAAATTAGTACTCGAGGGTTCTTACAACAACCAAAAAATGATTTATCATTTAAATATCTGAATTTTAAAACTATTTGCAAAAATTAAACACACCAAAATTGAACTCCTTGCGTTATTGGGACCCTCTTGTCACCAGATTATCTATTCGTACAATTTAGCTCATCATAAATAAAACTTAATTTTCATAAATAAAAACACACTTGCATCAAAAGAAGAGAGGACAACCTAACTTTGGAGCAACCCCACCAAAGTGTATGCATGGGATCTTCCCTCACGTATTACCATATTCTCTCCATCCTTAGGTCATCCATAAAACCAATCCAAAACTATTAAAGAAATCTGATTCAAATACTACCTATTACCGTTTACATCTCCCCAACAACGACGCTAAAATATTGGTGCAATTATATGCATAGTATATTACCAAACATAAATTATCAACTGAGATTCGTAACCAGTAGAGTTGATGCACTATAAGTGTTGATAACAGATAGGTTTGTATGTATGATGAGTATAGCTCAATCAAGAAAACAATCTATAAACCAACACTTTGTTTTCACACTTCAAAGATAACACAATTCAGAAGTTAGAAAGAAAAACTCATAAACAAGCATATGATCTAAAGTTCTTGCTTAGGTGATGGACATGTTCATTGATGGATCATGAAAGGAAAATATGAACTTTGATTCTATCTCCTAGAGAAACTAAAATAAAAACAATTAACACTTTGTTTTAGGATATCTAAATGCTTCACACAACTTCAAACATAGAAGAGAAAACTGATATCAAAACTTCTCAAGAAAACAATAAATCAAAAGGTTCTTCCTTAGGTAAGAAGTTTGTTCATTAGGGGCTCATGAACGAAGAGATGAACTCGGATCTTGTTCCCTATAGCAATTAAAAATAGTAATCAACAATTCACTCTTAAAAAAAATGTAATCATAACTGTATTCACTCCAATCAAACCTGTGTAGTACAAAAAATAGTCAATAAAATTGAGAGGCTTCATTGTGGAACATGAAGGTAAAAGATGAAGTCCTATTGTTCTTGTACCCACTAATAACAATACTATCTCAAACTGAGAATACCAATATTTGTTTTCCACACATCAGATTCTTAAATCATACCCTACAAAAATAGAAAGGAAACTATCTATGTTGTCCAATGTCTAACTGCTCAGACTTATTCAAAAGCAAGTGATTCTACACTGTAATTAAAATGCATTTAAAATCATTGAAAAAACACAACTATTAAATATGCACACTCACACAATCACATAAAACATGTACAGGGAGGTTTACTTTAGTTGGGACGGTAGGCCCTTGACGAACCAACAAGGTACCTCTAAAAATATAATAGGCTAAAACGTTCTAATTATACCTAGAAATTGCACAACAGATCATTTGTATTCCTTCAACTTGTAAATTGAATCAACGTTCCATCATCTCATACATTATGGAAATATGTATCCTTCTGTTCTTTCTACTGCTTCATTACATCCATACACATGTATCCTATCTCCTATACAACATCCCTTATAAAAAAGTTGAGTTGTTACTATCAAGAGTTAAGGATAATTATAAAATGGTTTTTAAAATATTACAATTGGCAATTCATAGCAAATCTTTAGGGATAGACTTCATCCTCATGACACGAAGTGCATGAGTGATGAAGTCTATCGTGATCTCAAATCTACTTTGGAGACTTCGATGCAACTTATTTATTGGAATTTCCAATAGCATATTCGTTCAACAAGCGACTTTTGGAAATAGCGCATTAGTACCAGAATACACACATTGTTTTGGTACCAGATTAACGCAGGCTAGTACCCGAATAGCCCAGGCTGGTACCAGAATAACACAGGGTGCCCTGGTACCAGAATAAAATAGGGTGGTACCAGAATAACGTAGACTGGTACCAAAATAGCGCAAGAGAGGTGTTGGTACTAGATTAGACATACAGGCAGTACTGGATCAAAACTACTTAAGAGTCAAATGATTAGGATCATGAAAAATTAACCATTTAATCAATTAAATCAAGAACACTAAACAAATCATGCCTTAATAATAAGTTACCTCTATATACACATGAACAAGGTCATTAAGTGTATTTATGGAGGCAACAGTCAAGTTTATACTCATAACATATGCAAAATAGGCTCAGATAGGGGGTAATAGAGGGTATTAGAAGTGTCAAAATGGAGACTCAACATTTACATTATTCAAAATTAATTATTTATTTGTTAAAAATAATTTTTTATTAATTATTTTAATTTATTATCAAAACTATTAGTTATTACCCTAATTTATTACTAACCTGCTACCCTAAATTACTAATTATTAATCCTTAACAATGTTCACTAATACCTATTAACTTATTGCTTTTCAATTAACCTAAGCTTGTCTAACCTTAATTTTGTGCATGAATGATTAGCATACATGATGTGGTGAATAAGATGAATGGAAAGGGCAGTGAGTGGCACATTAATGAATGGAGGATTGGTTAAAATGGATGGCGACAGAGGAAAAATTATCCAAGGAAGCCAACAAGCCAGGAGCTTTCATGATGAGAGAAACAACAAAAATAAACTGAATAATCAGATTTCTTATAATTTATAGGACCCTAACAAAATCCATGGAGATGGTTTCCCATTTCCAGTCTAGAGTTGGTAGGAGTTGCAACAACCTTGTTGGATGTCATTTTTCTTCCTTGACCTGCTGACATCCTAGACATTTAGCCAAGTAATCAACTATGTCCTTCTTCAATCCTAGTCAATAAAATAGTTTCCTAGTGGTCATAATCATTTTCTGATAACCAGGATGACCAGTATATGGTCCTTTTTATAGTTCATCCATCATGAACCTCTTCAATTCATCACAATTCGGGATACACCACCTACCTTTGTAAGTTAGTAGACCATCATTCAGAATTTGATAACCTTCATGCTTCAGCCCCGTGGGCTCTTTTTCTACGTATGATTTTATAGTCTTGAAGAATGCATATGTTTCTTGTGCACTCTTGACTCTCTCCCTGACATTTTTTTCATAGGTTCTTACCGCTATCAGGTAAATCATTTTCACACTTCTACTAAGGGCATCATACACCCTATTTTATCTTCCTTTGATATGTTTGATTTCAAAATCAAATTCACTAAGCAGAGCCATCCATCTATTATATTTTGGTTGATCAAACAAGTAACTCAACCCACAATGGTTTGTCATAAGCACAAATCTTCTACCCAGGAGGTAATGCCTCCACATTTTTAAAGCATGCACTATGGAAGCCAATTCTATATCATGGGTCACATAATTTATTTCATGCTCATTCAATTTCCCATATTCATAGAAAATTACATGTTCTTCTTGCATAATGACTCCTTTGAGGCCTTCGTTACAAGAATATATACACACAAAGAAGTCCTTGTTTGCGTCTGCAATCTTCAGCATAGGTGCATTGGTTAGAAGGTATTTCAACTCTTGGAATCTATCTTCACATTCTTATGTCCAAATGAATTTAACTCCCTTTTTTATGAATGGAAGTGATTGGGAAACCAATCTTGGAAAATCCCTTTATGAACCTCCTATAGTATTCTTCTAGGCCCATAAACGATCTGATGTCAGATACATCCTTTGGGGTAGGCCAATCCATGATGGATTTGATCTTGCCAGGGTCATCTACCACCCCTTCTTCAGAAATAATGTGGCCTAAGTAATGGACTTGTTTCTGGAAGAAGTCACACTTAGTAAAATTAGCATAGAGTTGATGTTCTCTCAGTACTTGAAGTAATAGCTTGATATGTTCTTCATGTTCTTCCCTATTCTTAGAATAGTTTAGGATATCATCAATGAAAACCAATACAAATCTTTCTAAGAATTTACTAAGTACATTATTCATTAAGAACATAAAATTGGATGGTGCATTGGTTATCCCAAATGGCACCACCACAAATTCATAGTGACCATATAATGTCTTAAAGGTTTTTCTGTGGATGTCTTCATCTTTAATTCAGACCTGATGGTATCCATACCTCAAGTCAATCTTGGAGAAAATTGTATCACCGCTTAATTGGTCAAATAATTCATCGATCCTTGGCAAGGGATACTTATTCTTTATGTTCATGTTATTGAGTTGTCTATAGTATATGCACAGTCTAAGTGTGACATCCTTCTTTTTCACAAAAAAGGCTGGTGGTCCCCATGGAGACACACTAGGTCGAATGTAGCCTCTGTCTGTAGGGACCATACTTAATTAAATCCAAAATTCCATATGATTAAACATATAATTCCCTTCAATTTGCATAAATAATTCATTCACCAACATATAAGCAAAATATTCGACAAAAAATAAAATTTATCCACAGCATAAGAATTACTTAACAAAATAATATAAATTACCTCTTCCTGATGCTAATTTCCCCATTGATCTGGTTGTCCTTTCCTTGCTGCCTTGCCTAGCCAGATGCACTGACCAACTCTGCCCAAACTGACTAACCTCCCAGCCAGCTAGGAGCAACCTGTCTGGCTCCCTAGCTCAAGGAATGTAACGACCCTTGATTATTAAGTATAATTAAGTTATTAATATAGTCCTAAAAGATTAGTCTTAAAATAACATTTCTAATTGATTATTATTAAATAATTGTTCAATGATGGTTAATGATTGATTTAATTATTAATTAATTCATTAATTAATAAAGTATTAAATTAATGGTGAATAATAAAATATACTACTAATTTAAGTTATGTTCCCGAAAATGGAAACATATTAATGAATGGGATAAGGCATTTAATAATGGGATAAGGTATTTAATAATGGGATAAGGTATTTAATAAATGGATAAGGTATTAGGTGGAGGGAGTTAATGAAGGGAAGGCGGTGAAGGAGGAATAAGGGGGGGGAAAGGAGTTGAGAGGGGGATCGATTTTTTTCATTCGGGAGGGTGGAGAAGGATTTTGGGGAGAACTCTGAGTATTGGACAGAGGGAGGAATTTTTTGTTTGGCATTGACACAGTGGACCGGGGTTGATGGAGGTTTTGGGCTCGGAGGGCCAGGATATCCATAGATATCTTGGAGCTAGGTCGTTTTCCTAGCTGGCAGGGTGGACAATAGTTTTGGGCAATTTTTTTGTGTTTGCAACAGGACTGGACTATGTAGCAGGTAGCAGGAGAGCAACAGTAGCAAAGAAGCTGGAAACGGAACTTAGCATCAGAACGAGGTAACCTGTTACATTATGCATTTATTTCCTTCTTCTATGAAGTCTTTAATATTTGATGAATCTAAATTGCTGAAGTCGCTCGTATGAATATCAATATTATGTTGAATAGGTATTGTCTTAGTTAAGAAATAAATTGCTTATGAGGATAATGATGTTTATATTTATATAGTCATTACATATGGTATCAGAGATGTAGTTGAAACACTTGAGCCTTAAGGGCCAGGTTCCCAACTCAAATTCCCCTCCGCTTAACCTGCACGCAAAACAAAGAAATTTTAATAATGATAAAAATAAAATAAAAAAATAAATGCAATACGAATTTTAACTACGAATTTTAACTATTAGGGTTGTTACCAGTATGGATAAAATCTGAACAAATAAGCCTAAATCAACAATTCCCGATTAAAATATCAAATATGCTCTGTGGATTCTTATATCAAGTTTGCAAAGAAGCGCTCATCTAATCGTTGTATTCCGTTAAAAACAATTGCAGTAAGTAAAAGTATGCATATAGTGAAATCAGATATCTGAATAATAAAAGCAAAAATGGAAAATTATGCATATGGATTGAATTGGAAAAGATTTCATACTTTAGATCTCAACTCACCAAGGGAGAGGTCCAGACAACCATCTTCCCTTGCATACACATCGAGTCTCCTCAGAGCAGTGTTATATTTTTCTGACAATTAAAATCATGACTGCTCCCAACAATTCCTGCAATACAATAAAAATCTTTGTAATATAGATAGGAAGCCACTTTGAATCATTTCCCTGAAGTTGCATAGGTTAAGGCAACATATCTAGTATGATTGCTGAAGACTTATTGAATAGTCCTAGATATCCATAGGAGAATGATTGACGCAAACGAACGGAACCCCTCCATAGTCATTCAAGTCACCGATGACGTATTTGGATTAAGCTCTGACAGTCATCGCAATAAAAACAGACTAATCAATAAGGTTTTCGAAGCCATACAGAGATTCATCACAGAATTGTGGGAATTTTGCAAGGAGGATCCTAGCAGAGTGACTTTCTCTTTGAAAGTGGGCCTTGTAGTTACAATATGTTCTCCACTTATGCTCGTTTGGAAACCTTACGATGTGTTTGGATCGAATGTTGTATGGTCGATCATGACGGTAGCAGTAGTGTTTGAATATACTCTAGGTGCCACCTACAGCAAGGGCTTCAACCGGGCTCTGGGGAGTATTGCAGCTGGAGTTCTGGCTCTGTGTGTAGTACAGGTGGTGTTATCTACTGGCACTGTTGTGCAACCTGTCGTCATTGGTTTCAATGTCTTTCTCGTTGCCAGAACATTGGAATACCAAGTTCCTTCTCTAGGAAGAACCTGTTATTTTAATGTTCCTGGAAAGTCTAGTGCCTGTCAGAAGATCTCTTAAAGGCGCTTCTAGGAGGGCACAAGGCACGGCGACTTCGTTCATGAAGTTATGGCCCTCTTTGAGAGAATATGAATACAGTTTCAGAGTGATTCTATTCACTTTCTCCCTCATTGTAGTTTCAACTTACAGGGTAGGAAATCCTGTGCGTACAACGATGGACCGACTCTGTTCGATATCTATAGGAGGTGTTGTTACCATGATAGTATGCTCAGCCATCTTTCCCTGTTGGGTAGGAGACCATATCCACAAACACATCGTGAAGAACTTTGAGTGCGTTGACGATTCCCTTGAAGAATGTGTGAAGCAATACTTGGAAGACAACACTGTTGTGCATGATTATCCAAAAACGCAGGCACGGATGGGCGAATATGAGGGAGAACCCGCATTCCAGCGATATAAATCAGCATTAGATTCTTCAGCAATATGTCACAGGAAATTCAAGCATTTCTTCTATCCATGGTCGCAATATGTGAAGGTGGGTGCAGTACTTCGCCATTGTGCATACGAAGCTATGGCCCTCCATGGCTGCCTCCACTCTGAGATACAGGCACCCTACGATTTAAGGAAGGCTTTTGACAATGAGCTTCGAGAGGCAAGCAGGGAGGCTGCAACACTGGTTCGAGAACTAGGGAGAAATATCAACCACATGCAGCAATGTAATCTACCAAAATTGTTGATGGAGAATGTGCACTCGGCAGCAGAGCGCCTGCAAAGCAAAATTGATAAACACTCATATCTCCTACTCAACCCTAATCCCAGATCTGTAATTTCTCCAGAAATCAGCCAGAACTCGGCCCTCGACAACCCCGATCATCATCGGTCAACAAAAATGATGCAGAATGGTACTGTGAAAGGCTTCGTTCATTGCCATCTCCAAAGAAATTTGATCTTACAAGTGATGAATGAGGAGAAGGGGGGGAGTAAAATAAAAATGAAGGCCGGTGCGATTGCCAACACTTCAGCACTGGGGACCTTAGCATCGTTGCTTATGGAGTTTGTGGAGGCCGTCTACGAGCTTGGAATGCTTGCGAAATTTAAATTTGAAAAATAATATTTCCGTCCTGCATCATACCGACCATGTCAGAAAACATTTGGAATCCATGCATTGAGATGAACTAATTCTCAGATGCGTTATCTCAGAAGAGTCGTAAAGCACAGGAATAAACAAATTTTCAAAACTATAAATAAACATGGTGGAGGTGCTTAATTACAAGGCCACATCACAGTAAGATTTTACCTGCAAAGTGGCACTCCAATGAATTTGGTGCGCTCAAGATAATCTGTTCGACCAAAAAATGTTAATTGGTTTGATTTAAGAGACCACCAAGTGATCTGAGAATATTGTAATTCGTTCACTCAAAATATTTCAGGGTTGGTATTCGAGTCTTATTTAACAGCTATATAGAATCCAAAATGGTAATTTATTCAAAAAAAAAAACACATAAACGCTACAAGGTAAAGACACAGTTGAGCATCTTTATATCAAGTGGGGAGGTGATGTAGGATATGTGGAGGTCATACACGCTTGCCCTGAGCAACACTATCATGCAAACACAGGTTATTTTATCCAGTTCAACTATGTAACTTACATTGAGTATGTCGAATCTCTCCTTTCCTAGCAGGACCAAAAGCGAAGAGAAGGGAAACCCAACTCTGCAAATGTAAATTGTTATCATCATCTATGAACATCCCAATGCCGCATTTTCTGTAACAATAAGGTGATCAGGAGCTGATCGACTTGATCGCTAACAACCAAACCAACACCAACGCCAAGAGCAGAGGAAGAGGCGAGAGGTCACGGAGGAGAGAGGCGATAGTGATGGAGTGTTAGGTTTGAAGGACGCGTAGGGTTCGGAGAGACAGGCGTAGGATTATTCTGTAGGAAGCAGGCACGTGGGCCTCATGCCAAGCCTCACCTTAAAGGCTGCCAGCGAATGCCACAGATATATTTCTATATATATTAATGTTTGGCTTTTAATACGTTTTATTTTTATTTTTATTTTTATTTATTAAATTATTATTTTTATTAATGAGCCTTTTAAATTAAATTATCATTTTATTAATACGCCCTTTTTAATAATAATTAATTAAAATTTCATTTTTTTAATTAATTAAAATTTTAGTTTTAATAAATTATTTAAAAGTGTTAATACACTAGTATAAAACTAAATTATTTAAAAATAATAATAATAATAATAAAATAAAAAATAAAATTAAAAAAATAAAAAATATTTAATTAACCTATTATGGATATTTTCAATTAAAGTTTAATTAGTAAGTAACGTTAATTAATTTAATTAATGTAAAATAAAGTTAAACTATATCTAAAAGCCAATTAAAATGTTATGGAGTCCGTGAGGATTGAACCTCAGACCTCCCCACCGTGCAAAGCTTTGACAATGGCCACCCTACCAACGCGCCATGCGTTGTTTCTTTTACAAATAATTTTTCGTATGAATACTTTGACTATCATACCCAAGACCACCCACCAAGTGAAGCGCCTTAAGAAGAACACTAATGCCGAAAGGTACGTAACACTGGTGAACGTCGAAATGCAGTTGACAGACGAGGATAATTATTCAATTGCCGCAGTTTAATCCTATTAAATCATTAAGCGTGGTAATTATATAACCTTACAGCAAATTTTTTTATGTGATAGGTAAATGTTAAAAAGTAAACATGCTAACGGATGTTGTGATAAATGCAAGAAAGTTATGAACGATAAATGTGACTCGTTGATTTTGGAGGACGACTAATAATATGCCAGCGTCTTCAATGCGTAGCCATTAGATAAGGGTTTAAGCTTAAGTAAGATTTAAAAGATCATTGATTGTTCCATTATCGATAGGTGTAGGCATATCAATGTAAATTAATAAACATAAGGTCGAGAGTCATTTTTTTTAATCAAGTTTTAAGCGTAATTTAGAAGGGCTTAGACTAGGACAAGTGGGAAGGAGGCGACATATGCATTAGGAGCATAAGCATAGGAAGTGGTGAGTGAAGCACAAAGATAGCGTTAATACAAGGCAAAGGAACCAATAGATATTTTCGTAGGGGCGAAGAAACGAAGCTTAGATGCTTAAACCTGACCCTAACCTAGCCAATCCCCTAATGGAGTAACATCTGTTTACAGACAAGTAAAGAAAACTTATGCCTAACCTTGTTTCTAGTTTGAGTAGCACCAATTTGAAACATCCTGGAACGCACCCTGACAACTTTGGTTGATGCAGGTCAAAGCATACAGGATGGTCAGTACTCGAGGGAGTCGAGGCAGGGGAGTGTCGTCGCAAGCACCTCCAACACCACCAGCTCCACCACCACCATCGCCCGAGCTAGCCCTCATACTGCGCTCGTTGGAAGCCATCAACGAGACTTTAAAGGGGCGACAACCGGTAGGGACTGAAGTGGAACCCCCACCATCTGGAATGGGTAATCTAGAAGCGTCAAGGGATTCAGGGGGAGGACCTCCACCTGAAGCCACCACGCGAGAGTTGCAAAAGATAAAACTTCCAGAGTTTGCCGAAGGTCGCGCCAGTGAACGCGCAGAAGCATGGTTGGAAGGCATGACCAGGTGTTTTTCCTTAAGAGACTATGCGTCCAACTCAAAGGCGAATATCGCCATTTTTCAGTTAAGAGACAGCGCCCTGAACTGGTGGGGTAACCTGGAAAGACAATTGCACCTTACACTAGACACAGTATCTTGGGAAATTTTCGAGGAAAGGTTCAGGAGGAAATATCTACCGACGTACAACGAGGAACAACAGGTTGGGGCATTTCATGCCTTAGTACATGGAAACAAAACGGTAGAAGAATAGGAGATCAGGTTTATGGAACTAGTCAAATATGTATCGTATATGGATAGTGACCAATGATAGGTAGAGCGCTTCATCTATGGATTGAACCCTAGGATAAGTGCTATGGTGAGGATGTGGAAGCCGTATTCATTAGCAGAAGCGGTGGAAAATGCGCGTTACGTGGAAGAACATATGAACTTGACTCGGGGTGCAAGACCGACATTTCCGCATCGCCCGGGGTTCGTAGGAAAGACCCCGAGGACATTTCCTAAGGGAGGGGACTCAAGGCCACCGCCATATGGTAACAGATTTTTGCCAAGGACAGAAGCTGCAGGGATTTCACTGGCAGCGAGTGCAACACCTCGATCATCGCCAGCAACGTAGACAGGTCCAGCGGGACAAGTATAGTCCAGGTTCTGCTACTTGGGAAGATGCCGAGACACTATGGCGAGACTATCCCTCACTATTTTGACCACCTCGAGAACATGTTTCTCGAAGGTGGGGTGTATGTAACACCACCTTTTGACTTAGACAACCAGATTACCTGAGGCCTTTAAACTTTATTTTCTTGCCACGGTGAAACTATTACGTAATACACTCAAACTTTAAAATTTATGAACCCTAACGAATGTTTAAGTGTTATTGATGATGATGCATGTAATGTGATCTATTATGTGAATGTAAATTTGACGAATGTTTAAGTGTTATTGATGATGATGCATGTAATGCGATCTATTATTTGAATGTAAATTTTACAAATTTTTAAAAGTTGTTGATGATGATGTATATAATGCGACATATTGTGAGAATGTGAATTTAATGAATGTTTAAATACTGTCAGAATGATGTCGGATACGATGCAATCTATTTTGGGCAAATGATGATATTGTGAACAGGTGACGAATTTGAGTTATGGTATATTATGAAATCTAATGCTAAATGGAAACTTTGATGTTAATGTATCGGTACAGGGATACCAGATTGAAATGATGATAGTATGCAATTATATGATGATAATGCATAGAAATGTATGAGTTTGTGTTACAGACTAATCTGCAGGTTATGGGCTATGAAATAGCCAATGGATAATGATGATGAAAGTGGATATGTAGACCACTGCTGAGAAACATTATGGTATGAATAATATGTGGGAAATTATATTGATTTGGATGCATTGCTATGATATGTGGACTAATGCATGATTATGCTATGATTTTGGTACTAACACTGCCCAAAACCGAATAAACGATGAAAAAACCTCCAGTAACACGGTGCCACTGTATATTCCATTGTAGGGTGTCGACCCTGGTTCTGTTAGGAGGGGTGGAGGCATTTCCCACCGTGTATACTCCATTGTAGGGTGGGCCATCGTAGGGGTGGACCCTAGATCTGATTAGGAGGGGTGGAGGCATTTCCCACCGTGTATCCTCTGAAACCTGAAGTCCTAGGAGGACGGTGTTGGTTCACGCTCCCCAAGACGTGTGATGAGGACTGTCAGTTGCCTACTAGGGAATATTGGTCGAGATAGCGACACTTCCACTTACGGGTTCTATTTGGAGTTAGGTTAGTATAGCTGACGCTCCAAGATAGTCTAGCAGAGGATGGATAGGAATGGAGTTGGAAGTAGGTTAGGGAGGAAGGATGAGTAAAATAGTTGAGACTTTATGGAGATCTGTCATGTGG
>ML779339.1:1149150-1210216 GCA_009831015.1 Picea engelmannii
CCCTCACAAACTTGCTCTCCTTACAATGAGAAAATGAGAATGATGGTGAAAGAACTCCAAGCACATTCACTCAATGGAGAGGTGAATGGCTCAATGAAATGGTGCTAATGTGTTATTGTCAAGGAGTGAGTCCTTAAAACAATTTAAGCAGCATAACATTACATGAAATTCCTTGAGAACATGATGTTTCCTCATGGATTTTTATAGCATAGCATTGGGTGATTATGTAACTCTTTTGAGGTGTGAAAAGGGGCTCTTTAGGGCTTAATTAGGTCTTTGACCAGCCTACCATGCGGATTCAGCTCAGATTTGGGAGTCAAATCGGCTTGGGAGCTGATCCATAAGTGGTTGGGAGGCCGACCAATTCCATAAATGCGTCGTTTAGCAGGTGCACGGGTTTTTGCGCCAACAACCATGCATCATGCGCGCATTGTACATTTTTGTTCCACGCATATGCGCGCGCACCCAACTTCTGTAAAGCGCCCTTCAATTTTTGGTTACTTTGCATAGTTTTTTACCCTTTTGTAATGCTGTGAAATTAATTCAGTGCCATGAATGACTTCATTCCTATTTGACGATGTTGAGTTCTTGTCGCCATGTGCGGACGAAATTTCAGTGATAACAATCACATTCCACGACAAAATTACGAATGCCCTGTTTCATACCATCCCAGAAAAAGGAACATTTGACCCTGTCATAGGTTTTGGTGAACTCGGAGTGCCCTGCTGTGGGTGTAGCTTGAATCTAAGAAAGTACCATGGATTTAAGCTTTGATTGTTTACTTAAATACAAACGGACTTTGTATCGAAGTTCATCATGGAGACAAGAGTACCCTGGAGAAGATGGAGCATTGGATTGTAGTTGTTGGATCAACTGCAAACTTTTGGAATCTTTTAGTCATTCCTAGCGAATGTCTTGGAGGCAATCTGGGACAATGAATGAAAGATAAACAAGGGATCCTTCATCTTCATATTTGCAGGAAAGTGCATCCGCAACCACATTGTCTTTGCCTTTCTTGTAAATGATCTCATAATCATATCCAAAGAGCTTAGTCACCCATTTTTGTTGTTCTAGGGAGGAAATGTGTTGTTCCATAAAATACTTGAGGCTTTCATGGTCTATCTTAATTTGGAAATGTTGCCCCAATAGATAAGGGCCCCACAGATCAACGACATGCAAAATAACCAATATTTCCTCTTCATAGATAGATTTGCCTAGATTTCTTTTAGAAAGTTTCTTGTTGGTAAAGGCCAAAGGTTGACCCTCTTGCATAAGGATAACACCAATTCCTTTCCCTGAGGCATCGCATTCCAACACAAAGGTCTTTGTGAAATCGGGAAGGGTGAGTACTGGAGTGTTGCACATAGCCATCTTCAAGGTGTGAAAATCTTGAGCAGCGGCTGGAGTCCAAGTGAAAAATTTCTTTTGAGGAGAGCACTGAGAGGTGTTGAAATCTTCCCATAATTCATAACAAACTTGTGATAATACCCTGTTAAGCCTAGAAATCCACGCAAACTCTTAAGAGTCTTTGTGTGAGGCCAGTCTTTCATAGCTTCAATCTTTTTAGGATCCACCCTGATGCCATCCTTGCCAACCAGATGACCCAAGTATTCTAATTTTGAGGTGCCAAAAACACATTTAGACTGTTTTAGGAAAATTTGGTGCTCAGAGAGTAGATGGAGAAATCGATCCATATGAGAAAGATGGTCTATCCAAGTATTTTTATAGATGAGGATATTATCAAAGAAAACTAAGACAAAATGGCGGAGAAAAGGATGGAAAACATGGTTCATGAGGATTTGGAAGGTGGAGGGGGCATTACACAAGCCAAAGGGCATGAACAAAAACTCATAGTGGCCCTCATGAGTTCAAAAGGCAGTCTTGGGAATGTCTGCCTCTTTCATACGTATCTAGTGGTAGCCCGAATGAAGATCGAGTTTAGGGAAGAATTGGGCACCACTCAATTCATCCAGGAGGTCATCAATGACAGGAATGGGGAATTTATCTTTGATGGTAAGTTTGTTGAGGGCACGAAAGTCAAGACACATTTGCCAAGAACCTTCCTTCTTTAGGACCATGACTACAAGAGAAGAGTAGGGGATCGTACTAGGGTGGATAACGCCTACATTAAGGAGTTCCTCGACCATTTTGTCAATTTCATTTTTTTGGGAAAAGGGGTGACGATACAGACGAATATTGGGAGGAAGGATTCTGGGTACAAGGGGAATGGAATGATCATGAGCACCATGGGAAAGAGGGATTCCTTGGGGAATGGAAAATACCAATTGATTTTTAGAAAGGATGGCTTGGAGGTCTTGCGGGACCAAGGGTGTCTCTGTTGCTTGTATGGCATGGAGTTGGCGGATAACGCCAAAATGACCTTTTTTAAGAATATTTTCCATGCAATGGGAACTAATGATCTCAGGTGAACCGACGCTTATGCCTTGGAACCTATATTGGTGGACCTCCTGGTCGAATTGTATGGTTAAGTATTTAAAATCCATGAGAATGGGACCCAAATTCCTTAGCCAGTCTCCACCCAACACAATGTCACAACCTCCCATGTCGATAGAAAACATATGGGATTTTAGGTGGTAGTCACCAATTTGGAGACACACATTTTCACAACGCCCTCCACATTTCATGGAACCACCATTGGAAATCATGATTTGGAAATTATTGATGGCATGGATGTAACAATGAGTTTCTTGGGAAATGCAGCTAAGAATAAAATTATGGGTGTTGCCACTATCAACCAGAATAATGACCTTCTGATACTTGATGTAATCGATTAGCTTGAGGGTTTGGGGAGCAGAGAAGCCAGTGAGAGAATTGAGGGAAATGACTGGTTCTACTTCAGGAGGGTCTAAGGGAGGGGTTATGTCAATGGATTCAGGTGACTCAGACATAAGGGAAGTTTCTACATCATCTTTTAAAATATCCTCAGAGATGGCCATAAAAATATTTTTCTCTTTACACTTGTGGCCCAAGAAATATTTTTCATCACAGTTATAACAAAGGCCTTTGAGTTGGCATTTAACCATTTCATCCCTGGTCAATTTTTGGATCTTTAGTGGAGCAAAGGGAGTAGTGGGATTTACTGGTTTAGGGAGAGGGATAAAGGAGGCTTTTAAGTTTTGAGACGATAACACCTGTTGTTCTTCTTTATCTCTTTTAGTAGCCTCCACCCAACTATGAGGCCGAGACATGAGGACATGGGCCTAAATCCCATAGTTGAGGCCATAAAACACTCTTGGAAAAAGGCATTAGACATGCCCTCTGTTCTAAAATGCAGGTGCTCAAAGGAAGCTATAAAGTCTTCCACTATTCCTAATTATTTCAACTTTGTCAAATGACCCAAATGGTTGGTGTCAGTGTCAAATCATTCATAAATCTCTGCCACAAAGTGTGTCCAAGAAATATACCCTTGACAAGAACTTTTTCTCCATTTCCACCATTGCCACCGTTCTTGATCTATATGGAGAACACCATACCAGAGTTTGGCCAAGTCATCTGTAATGGCGTATAAAGAGAAATAATGTTCCATTTGGGTTACCCAACCAGTGGGGTTTGAGCCATCAAATTTGATCACATCCACCTGCGAAAGGCATAGGTTACGTTGAAAGTGATGGTTTTGAAAGTTATTGGAATGAGAGGAATGGTCACCTTCAGGATGTGGAGGTGAGGAAGAGGAAGGGTTATCTTTAGGGATATTTAGTTTGGTGCAGAGTGTTGAAAAATACTAAGTCCAGCTGGGTGGTGAGGTCTTTTTTGATTTCCTCCATTGAGGAATGCATGGTTGTATTGATGGCTGCAACATTGGCACTGATTTGTTTCACTTATTGTTGGGTTTAGATGAGACCAGATTGCAAGGTGTTGAAGCAAGCTTCCAAGTCTTGGCTACAAGTATGGGCCATGAGAATGGGGGAACTGAAAAGGAGCAGGCAAGGTCAAATTTTTTTCCGAAAAATGATATGGATGAATGTGATAAGGGAGAAGAGATGAATCCAATGGAATAGGTCTAAAATAATGGCGAAATTGTTTCCATATATATATATATTTATTTATTTATTTTGTAGAGTTATACTCTGGTCTGAAGAATATTGCAGAGAGGACATTCCCAAATGCTTAACCAGAAAGAAATGTGTATTTACTTGGGAACCCGAACATAGTTGCAGGACAATAGATCTTGTTTGTTTTAATTTTTTTATGTTTCTATCCCCAAGGGTTAGGTATTCAAGGGTTCTACAGACAAGGGTTTTCCCTGTGCTATAGCTCTCTGATATATGTGTAGGGTCCAACAATAGTACTCATACCAATATCTCAGGGAACTAACTAAGGAGGATAGACCGTACCCTTAGCTGTACTACCCGACTACCCAGGTACTAGAGAGTATCTTCCCGAGTGTTGTTCTCAGTGACACTATAGAAGTCAAGCGACCAATCGGTTTATCTAAAGAGGGATTCAAACAATCTAGGTCGATCCATACACAGGTGTTGTTTGATGTTCTACCACTCGAAGGGGTACCAACAGGGGTTACAAGGGTGGCCAATAAATGTGCACTTAAGTACCACTTGTATTTCCTGCGTGTATGAATCCCTCACCCACGGGTTTATGCTCATAACGATAGATCTCTATGGCTTAAAGACGCCGAAATACGTCTCTACCCTGAAAAAAAAATTTAACACACACTTTCTGCCGAGGAAAGTGATCTGATACCACTTGTAATATACCAGATATAAAATGTATGCAGAACAAAAATAGAATGCTATAAATGGTAGAATAAAAACAATATAACCAGAACATTCACCACAATAGCACTAAAATGATGAGAGAATAATAACAAAAATAACACTTTGAATCTGAAATCTATCTTCACGAGCCTCTTCGAGGGGGAAACCTCCAGTTGAGCAGAGCTCTATTATAGTAATATCCAAGATGGGGTTCTCATACCCACGACTCCTATTTATACTAAAAATAAGCATCTAGAGGAACATCCTTCTAGAAGCAGAAGCTTCTATTAGGTCTTCTTACATCCACCTTATTTTGTTTTATTGAAAGGCCTTATTAATATTAACCTTTATTACATCTGGATATATTTTTCTACCTATGTGCGGGTTAGGACCATAACACCATTCCTTCCCACCCTAATAAGTGTTCCCCTTATCTACTGAATGGTCCTTCAATTGCCAACTTCCCTTTTGAGGCTTCAACAATAGGTCAAGCAAGAATTCTCTGAGCCCTGTAGCTACAACTTAGCTCCTTGGGAAAAAAATTCTTAGTACTTCTCTCACTCGGAGAGAATGCTCATAGGCCTGACAACCCACTTCTTCAATAGAAAACGAGCTTGAAAACTCACCTCTTCAACTCAATTTACCCAGGATCACTCACTAGAAACAAATTCCAAGCTTCCCCCATGCAGGTATGGATGATGGATGCAGAGTGGTATGGATGATACAGGGAAATAATGAATGAATGATGATATAATGATGGAAAATGAAATAAATTCCCAACTATATGTGTGTGTGTTCCCAACTTGACACTTTTGATGCTGGTAACTTCCTTGGGCCCATTGCCCATCCCTACTTAGGGGATACATTCGACATCCTTAGGAACTTTAGGAGTTTAGGATAAATGAATATCCCTTACTGTATAATTTATACTTTATACTTTGAGGAATATTAATATAATATTCCTTTTGGCTTAAGTCCCCTTGTCGTAGCCCCTCATCTTAGACTCTTAGGCCCCCTTTCCCTTTCTAGTGGAGTTTATCCCCCCATAATCTCATGTTTGGTTGGTCTGCAATAGTGTTGTATTTTTATTAATATCATAGTGTAATTACATTTTACAAAGATAGGACCACGTGCCTTTTATCATCCATTCTATCCATACTAATAACCACACAGGAACATTGGACTCAAACATATATAAAAAGGAATTTGGGACCAAAATATCCTTTCTCACCAGCATACATGTATATTTACATTTACATTTACAATTGGGGTTTGGACTTGGGGTATTGTAGTAGGAACCAAACATAGAGTATCTCCTAAGAAACTGGCTAAACTATTCACGTGAGGAACAAGTGTCTCATTTTCATTCCACGTGAACTCCTATCCCAATACAACTTTGAAACCAGCCATAGGAACAACAGTGAAACTCGTCTTTCCGCACTAGTCACCAAGCTTCAACAAGATGTTCTTGGCCACACCAATGACCCTTTCTACACTTTCATTGATTATATTGAAGGTTGTTTGTTCTCATTTAGGCTACATCTTGAGCCTCTAGACCATGCCTTCTCTCAAGAAGTTATGAGTCACCCCACTGTCCACCGTGGTTATCACTAAATTCTTGTTGTGTTCAGCCTACACATAAAAAAAAATTGGATCATATTTTTCTTGGATATCCATGGATTCACCCTCCCTGACAACATTTGATACCTGAAAGAATCCAACAAATGGGTTGTATGTCTTCTCCAAAGCATTCAACTTATGTTTTAAGGGACAATTCTTCGCATAGTGTTCCTTGGCACAAATCCAACATGAAATCGACTTATTTTCTTTCCCTATATCCATTTTCTTGGAATTGTCTTCAACGACCTTGGATATATTCATCCTTCCTTTTTATTTCCTCTTCCCCTTCCCTTGTTGCCTCTTCTCACCTATGACATCCTCATTTTTGACGCAACTCGCCCCTCAGCGGACGGTCGCTCCCACCAGGACCTTCTCGTCCCTCGGCCCGAAGAGCCAACATCTCTCCAACTCCCTTGGGAATTCTTTACCCACAGTCTTCTCGGTGATCTCCCTTTTCGGGTATCGGGAAATCAGCACTCGCGTGTTTGCGAGTTCAACGCTTGTAACCTCGACCCTTCAGTTCCCGAACCCTGATCTCCGATGGTCATGGTCAACACTCGGGTATCGCCACTCGAAATGCCGAGCCTTTGTATTTCAAACCCCGATTTCCGATACGCCGATCTTTCGGTTCAACGCCACCTGAACTCCACTTACTCCCTCGGGATTTCGCTATTCGCAAATTCACAATGTAAGTGTTCACTGAGTTGAAAACCCCGAACACCAATTCCGCGATATTCCAGATTCATGCCACCTGTCCCTCCGACGATCGACGACTTTGATCAAATCGGGAAATCGCGACTCGCGATTCTACGAGGTGTGAGCCCTTACCTTGCCAACTCCCGAATGCCGAAACCCCGAAGTCCGATGGACTTGGGTTCTTTCCCACCTGTGCTTACGGGATATCTCCCGCACAACTCCTCCACGATCGGATGGTCAACGGGATTTCACAAAGCTTCACGGGGAGTTCCAACCGTCGATTCTCTTCCTCCTGAGAACTCTTCCACTTCGCCACCTTCGTCCTGTGCGAACTTCCCCGGGTCTGTTCCCACAGCGAAGAAAAATAAATGTCCCTCCTGAGCTTTGTTCGGCTGACTCCTTCAGCGAACTTTCACGTGGTGTACTCACACTTCAACATTCAATCACTCTCCAAGTGTTGAATTCATTCAAACCCCGTGCACTCGCCTGCAACAGAGATTTATGTCTTCTTTCCTCAGACTAACTGCTGAGACCTGCGTCCAACCTGCACTCACCTACACGGTTCGAAGAATATAAATTATTTTGGCAACCCGAGTACAAAAGCTCAACTATCTAGCCCCCTCTACGCACTCTATGCAGAGGAATTCGACTGCACTCTATGCAGGAATCTCCTGGCTCAAACAGAGAAACAATTGAAACTCATTCTCTCAGGTTTCTAACCTGATACACAATCACATATGCAACATATAAAATATAAGCATAAAAAGAAGCAAGTATGCAACAGCATAATGCCAACAACACAAAGAGACTAAACACATCCATGGAATTGAATCAAATCTTTTTCTATTAATTCAATATCTGTACATGGAGTTTCTACACAAGATCTCTGCTCTGCTCTTTTCTTGCTCTCAATTGATAATGCTTATGTTACAATGATACAAGGGAGGGTGTCTATACTCCGTTTTCCCTCTTGAAAGGTGACTGTCTAATCTACAATAAATTTCTATATAACAGCCTTAATAGTGTTAAATGCCTTCCTATCTATAACATAATACAAGTGCGCTCGGCTTTGAATGCCCTTACTTAAATGGCGGCGCAACAATACCAAGGTAGGTTTCAAAATTTGAGGTTCGCTGGCTTGTCCAGCTGTATGTTCTCTTCCCACGCTTTGGCTCGCTTTGTAGGTGAGCGATGCTCCTGCATCATACTCCTCGGCTCAAAAGATTTCATGGGCTCCTGTCCATGAGCTCCTGTACAATCTGCCCATGCTTCAAAATCACTGCTTCTGTCTCCCAGATGGCATCTTCCACTGGGTGATCTTTCCATTTCACCAGGTATTCAAAATATTGTTTCCTCCTGGTCTTTCGGCCTACTCGTTTGTCTAATATACATTCGATCTGCAGCTTTTCTGCTGCTGGCATCTGCTTCTGCCACTGGACCACTGGTTCTTCAACACTCCCAGCTCCTGCATCTTCAGCCTTATATGGGCATAGGTCCGAGATATTAAATATCGGGGATATCTCGATGCCCTCCGGCAACTCAAGCTCATATGCGTTCTCGCCAAATTTCCTCAGGATTCGGCACGGTCCAATTTTCTTCATCTTGAGCTTGTTATATGTTCCCCTTGGAAACCTTCCTTCCTCAGGTGCGCCAGAACCATATCCCCAACTTCGAACTGAAGCTGCCTCTTTCTCTGGTCAGCTCTGTGCTTATACTCTTGATTCGACTTCTGCAGTCGCTGCTTCACCTCCGTGTGAAGTTCTTTCATCGCCTCAGCGAATTCTTCAGCCCTGGCGCTGCTAGTCTCAGCCTGTTCGGGCTCCCTGAGCTCAGACACTCCTCTCGGCTGTGTTCCATACAAAATTTGAAATGGGCTCTTACCTATACTCTGATTCACAGAATCGTTGTACGCGAATTCTGCCTGTGGTAGGATCTGATCCCAACTGCTGTGATGCTCCGTCACCAGGCTCCTTAACAGATTCCCCAAGCTTCTGTTGACTACTTCCGTCTGCCCATCTATCTGCGGATGGTAGGCAGAACTGAATTCCAAATCCGTTCCCAACTTCTTCCATAGAGTCCTCCAAAAATGACCTATGAACTTCGTATCCCGATCCGAGACTATGCTTCTCGGTAATCCATGCAATCTTACAATGTCTTTGAAAAATAAATTGGCGATGTGGGTTGCATCGCTCGTCTTATGGCACGGAATGAAATGTGCCATCTTCGAGAACCTGTCCACCACTAAAAAAATAGAATCAACTCCTCGCTGAGTTCTCGGTAATCCCAAAACAAAATCCATGCCGATGGCCTCCCATGGCCTCTCGGGTATGGGTAACGGTTGATATAACCCTGTGTTCTGTTTTCGGCCCTTTGCATGTTGACAAATTTTGCATCGGCCAACAAAGCGTTTAACATCTTCACGCATGCCCAGCCAAAAATATGATTCGCTCAACTTTGCGAATGTTTTGTCATGTCCAAAATGACCTGCTAGGCCTCCGCTGTGCTTCTCCTTCACCAAATTCTCTCTCATAGAGAAATCTGGAATGCATAGTTGATTGCCCTTAAACAACAATCCGTCCTGGATCAGGTAGTCAATCCACGAACTCCTATCCCTGAGAACTGGGTTCTCGGCTCCCTCGTATGCCTCGCCAAAATCTGCGTCACCTGCATACATGTCCTTTAAATTTTCAAAACCCAAAGTTTTGACTCTGAATTCCTGCAGCAACAAGCACTTTCTGCTTAAGGCATCAGCTACCTTGTTCGCAGTCCCCGAAATGTGCTTGATCACGAACGTAAAATTCTGCATGTACTCTACCCACTTCGCATGCTTCTGATTCAGCTTCTCCTGCTGACTCACGAATTGCAGTGCCTGATTATCACTGTACAACACAAATTCTTTGGGTATCAAGTAATGCCTCCACTTCTTCAATGCCTGGATGATGGCATAGAATTCTTTGTCGTACGTGGAGTACTTCAACTTTGCATCATCCAGCTTCTCGCTGTAATATGCAACAGCTCGGTCATCCTGACTTAAAACCCCTCCAACAGCATACCCACTAGCGTCACATTTCACCTGGAAGGTTTTCCGAAAATCCGGCAGCACTAGAATTGGTTGTTCTGTAATATTCCGTTTCAACAGATTGAAGCTCCTCTCAGCCTCGGCTGTCCAGAAAAAAACTTCATGTTGCTTCTTCACGGTGTCCATCATGGCAGCACTGATTCCACTAAAATTTCGAATGAATTTCCTGTAGAAGCTTGCCAACCCATGGAAGCTCCGTACCTCAAAAACATTCCTCGGCGATGGCCAATTCTTAATTACTTCAACCTTCTTAGGATCCATCTTTAGTTCATTTTCTGAGATTACAAAACCCAAATAAATGAGTTCTGTTTGCATGAACGAGCATTTCTTTAAATTTACCAGCAGCTTCTCCTGCTGTAGCCTTCTCATCACAATGGCCAAATGTTTTAAATGCTCAGCCCTGGTTTTACTGAAAATTAGTATATCATCCAGGTATACAACAACAAATTTGCCAATGAATTCCCGTAGGACTTCATTCATCAGCCTCATAAAAGTACTTGGCACGTTTTTCAACCCAAACGGCATGACCATCCATTCGTACAAACCCTCGTTTGTTTTGAATGTTGTTTTCCATTCATCTCCCTCTCTCATCCGGATCTAATGATATCCGCTCTTGAGATCTATCTTGGAGAAGTAATTTGCCCCACTCAGGCAATCCATCAAGTCGTCCATTCTCTGCAGTGGAAACCTATACCTGATGGTGATCTTATTAATCGCCCTGGAGTCTGTACACATCCTCCAGCCCCCATCCTTCTTTGGACTCAGTACTGTCGGAACAACACATGGACTCAGACTCTCTCTGACTAGTCCCTTATCCTACAGATCCTGTACCTGCCTTTTGAATTCCTCGTTCTCCTGAGGTGTCAACCTGTATGCTGCCTTATTTGGCAAACTTGCTCTGGGTATGAGGTCAATGTGGTGACTCACACTCCTCATCGGTGGAAACGAACGAGGTAGTTCGTCCATGATGATGTCAGCGAACTCTCCAAGCAGTTCCTGAATCTCCTCTGGAAAGTCGTCCACTCTTGTGCTTGTCAGGACAATTCTCATCTTCCTGACAACAAAGAACTGTGGATCCTCATCCTTCTCCAGCTCTGTGAGAAGTTCTTTCCCACTCATGAGAAGTATCGTACTGCTAACTTCCGGCTTCACTTCCTTATCCTTTATCGGAAGCAACCTATGGAGTCTCCCATCCTTCTCCAAGGTGTATGTGTTCATCCTCCCATCATGAACAACATTTCTATCATACTGCCATGGTCTACCCAGCAGTATGTGGCATACATCCATGGGGATGACGTCGCACAAAATCTCGTCATGATAATTCCCAATTTCAAACATAACTAAGCACTGTTTAGTGACACTTACCCGGTGTCCTTTTTGTAACCACGAGACTTTATATGGACTCGGGTGCTTAGTTGTTTCCAGCTCTAGCTTTTCGACCATCTCAGCTGCAACGAGATTATCAGTGCTCCCGCTGTCGATGATGACTTTGCATTTTCTGTCCCTAGCTGTGCAAGTGGTCCTGAACAGTTTGCTTCTCTGCACTGAGCTGTCCACCTCTTTCTCAGGTGTCAAAAGAATCTTATGCGTCCCAAGCGACCTCCCGCTATCCGCATCTTCCGACTCACCATCACGCCTCTGCGCCTCAGTGATGTGAGTTCCTCCTCTGTCCATTTTCCTATCTGGACAGTCCATGGCTTTATGACCATCTTTACCACATGTGAAACATGTGATAACTCCTCCTCGACCTCTTCCTCTACCTCGGGTACGAGGAAATGTATTTGTATCAGCATAATCTCCTTGCTGATTTGTTTGCTGTCTCCTCAGCTCAAATTTTTGATGCCTCTGCTGTGAGGTTCCACCTCTTTCATCTTTTCCCTGAGGCCTCTTCCAATCCTCCTTGGGTTTTTGCGGTCTTTCTTGGGCAACTGCTTTGCCTCTAGGCTGGCTCCTGCCTCGCCCTCTCTGACCTTGCTTGTGGCTCAGTTTTTCTTCGGCTTTCAGAGCCATCTGGTACGCATCCTCAACAGTGCGGATGGTGACCATGCTCAATTCGTCTTGAATGTCATACCTAAGACCATTTAGGTATCTCGCCACCTTCTAGTCATCACTTTCCCGATGACCAGCTTGAATGTTGAGCCTATATAATTCTTCGGTGTACTCCTTCACCGTCATCAACTTCTTCCTCAGGTTCTGCATGCGCCTGAACAGAGTGATCTGGTAATCCCTCGGAATGAACTTCGCCTTCATCTTGGCGATCATTCGATCCCAGCTTTTTATCTTTTGTTTTCCCTTGCAACGTCTGTCTGCCTGCAGCTCGTCCCACCATAAGGCTGCATGTCCTTTCAATTTAGTGACAACATGCCTCACCTTCTTGTCCTCTTCGATGTCTTCATAGTCAAAGTAGGTATCGAGTGCTCGGATCCAATCCAGCAGCTCCTCTATGTTTAGATTCCCCTCATAGACGGGAATATCCATCTTCGTCTTCGAGCTCATCCTCGAAATGGCTTTGATCAACCTCTCGGTCGAGGCATCTTCTGCGGCGACCTCTTCTTGGTCGTGTCCATCTTCCTCTTCAACCTTAGGATCGCTGAACTCTGCTGCATCCGCTCCACGCCTCTGGGTGGCCTCCATATCTTCGAGTCTCTCCCTGAGATCTCGTATTTGATGCTCCATCTCTGGATTCCCTGCTAGATTTCCTGCTTGCCTACCTCTTCTTCGCGCGTCCCTGTCCTCACGATCAGGTGACCGCCTTTCTCTCCTGGGTGGAATTATATCTCTTCTATCCCTGCTTCAGAGAGCAAAGGTATTCCCACTCTGATACCACTCTGACACAAGTCGTGAGTATCAAAGTACTTTCCTTTCTCCTTCCCTTCTCTAACCTGCAATATACAGACAAGACTTCAGGGCTATGATACCACTCTGATGCAACTCGCCCCTCAGCGGACGGTCGCTCCCACCAAGACCTTCTCGTCCCTCGGCCCGAAGAGCCAACAACTCTCCAACTCCCTTGGGAATTCTTTACCCACAGTCTTCTCGGTGATCTCCCTTTTCGGTTATCGGGAAATCGGCACTCGCATGTTCGCGAGTTCAACGCTTGTAACCTCGACCCTTCAGTTCCCGAACCCCAATCTCCGATGGTCAAGGTCAACACTCGGGTATCGTCGCTCGAAATGCCGAGCCTTTGTATTTCAAACCCCGATTTCCAATACGCCGATCTTTCGGTTCAACGCCACCTGAACTCCACTTACTCCCTGGGGCCCCACATAACCACGTCACCTCGGGATTTCTCTATTCATGAATTCACAATGTAAGTGTTCGCTGAGTTGAAAACCCCGAACACCGATTCCGCGATATTCTGGATTCGTGCCACCTGTCCCTTCGACGATCGACGACTCCGATCAAATCGGGAAATCGCGACTTGCGATTCTACGAGGTGTGAGCCCTTACCTTGCCAAATCCCGAATGCCGAAACCCCGAAGTCCAATGGACTTGGGTTCTTTCCCACTTGTGCTTATGGGCTATCTCCCGCACAACTCCTCCACGATCGGATGGTCAACGGGATTTCGCAAAGCTTCAAGGGGAGTTCCAACCGTCGATTCTCTTCCTCCTGAGAACTCTTCCACTTCGCCACCTTCGTCCTGTGCGAACTTCCCCAGGTCTTTTCCCACAGCGAAACAAAATAACTGTCCCTCCTGAGCTTTGATCGGCTGACTCCTTCAGCGAACTTTTACGTGGTCTACTCACACTTCAACATTCAATCACTCTCCAAGTGTTGAAGTCATTCAAACCCCGTGCACTCGCCTGCAATAGAGATTTATGTCTTCTTTCCTCAGACTAACTGCTGAGACCTGCGTCCAACCTTCACTCACCTGCACGGTTCGAAGAATCTAAATTATTTTGGCAACCCGAGTACAAAAGCTCAACTATCTAGCCCCCTCTACGCACTCTATGCGGAGGAATTCGACTGCACTCTATGCAGGAATCTCCTGGCTCAAACAGAGAAACAATTGAAACTCATTCTCTCAGGTTTCTAACCTGATACGCAATCACATATGCAGCATATAAAAGATAAGCATAAAAAGAAGCAAGCATGCAACAACATAATGCCAACAACACAAAGAGACTGAACACATCCATGGAATTGAATCAAAGATTTTTCTATTAATTCAATATCTGTACATGGAGTTTCTACACAAGCTCTCTGCTCTGCTCTTTTCTTGCTCTCAATTGATAATGCTTATGTTACAATGATACAAGGGAGGGTGTCTATACTCCGTTTTCCCTCTCGAAAGGTGACTGTCTAATCTACAAAAAATTTCTATCTAACAACCTTAATAGTCTTAAATGCCTTCCTATCTATAACATAATACAAGTGCCCTCGGCTTTGAATGCCCTTAGTTAAATGGCGACGCAACAATACCAAGGTAGGTTTCAAAATTTGAGGTTCGCTGGCTTGTCCAGCTGTATGTTCTCTTCCCACGCTTTGGCTCGCTTGGTAGGTGAGCGATGCTCCTGCATCAATTTTCCCTAAGACTAGTCTTGGGTTTGTCTCAAAATTCCAATAGTTTGTCCATTGTGGTGATTTTTATCGCAAGAGTCTGCACATTCTGTTGTTAGAGCTCACTCTAGTCCCATGGTTGTAGACCATTCATGAAATTGAAAATTATATATTCTTCTAGCATGTATTTGATATCCAACATGATCCCTTTTAATTCCTTGATGTAGGCTTAGATCTTACTAGTGTTCTTGAGAGACACAAAGTAATCCATTGTGACCCATGCTTGGTTGCTCAAACCAAACTATCCATTCATGTCTTCCTTCATCTCTTCCTAGTTTTCAATATTTTCAATGATTCTCCCAGGTGCTAATCTTCCACTTGGTTTCTCCACCAAATCTTAGTGGCTCCTATCAAGAAAATTGCTACAATGTCTTGGCTTCATTTTCAACTTCTCCAAGTACCACTCAATTTACCAATAGGAGTTTCCAAGCAACTTATCATTGAGAGTAGTGTCATATGGCTTGAGTTTTTTTATCTTGATACTCATCGGCATGACAACAGAGCTCTTTCCATTACCCAAAACATGTTTCAACAATGTGACAGTGTCATATTAGTCCTTCAACCTCTGTGTGACTATGATAAGTGTGTTCTCCACTTTCTTCAGTCTATCCTGAACATTTCTAGTCAAGGTGTTGGTAATTACATTACATATTCCTATCACTCTCTAATGATTTGATTAAACCCATGCTTCATCCTGCCCATCTTAGCCTTCATATGGTCGACCTTCTCGCCAGGTTGGCACATTGCATTCGCCATTTGCTCAACAATATTCTCCAAGTTAACGAGTTGATCCTTCATTATACTGATATTAGGCTCTCTCTCAGTATAATTTCCATTTGCATGTGAACCCACCATGAATGTCCCTCCAAGTATCTTCACTTTACTTTCAAAAGGGTTCATCCAAGGCACCCAAGAGTTCATCTCAAGACTTTGAAATTTTGCAATAAACTCTACAGTTACTTATGCAATTAGGTCTGCAACAAGTTATATGACATTATTGCATCCTTCCACCTTGATAAAGTAATCACCTCACCCTCATAACTCTATGATTGGTTTGCTAAAGAGGTACGCCCAAGTTTGTTATCAAGTCATGGCTTCGTCCACAAGTCCTCCCTGTCACAACCCACCAATTTTGTTCCAAGGTTGTCTCTACAATGGGTTTGTTTATAAAACCCTCACAAAACATTCCCCCAAACTAACTTTCCAAGAAGTGCACCCCCCCCCCACCATTATTTTGACTATAGTAGTGGTGAAGATCCAAATCTACTTTGATACCACCTATCACGACCCCAGAGGACACCTATTAAAATATCACAATCGTTCATCTCCTAAATGTGTGTGGAACCATGTCGGTTCTTACTCAATTTCTTGGACCAATAGGAATAATTTGTTTGGATTATGCCTTTTCACCTAGACCATATGCATATTTCGTTCTAGGATACCGGCAAGTCACACTCCTACTCTAGTAAAAATCTTGCATACTTAGACAATTGTTACCAATTTAACACTTAGTCATACATAGGCATACATCCATGAACATGAGAAACCAAGATAACAACTACATAACAAATGAAGAAATACACAGAAATAGTGGGGGTGACATGATCCATACCTATCACTTAGTTAAGTCTTTGTTATTGTGAAACCCTTAAAATATGAGAACTACAGGCTCGATTTACAAATTAGAAAGTGTCACATGACTCTCCTCACCTCACCAAGACACTCATAAGAAAAATTTTCACACCAAGACTCTCTATCTCAACCATCTCCACTATTTCCTACCATGCACCTTAGATGTTCCCACAAACGCAGACTTGTTGTCCCTTCATTTTTGGAGGCTTTCACCAAGATAAAACATATTTCAATTTTTCCTCACACATGTCTCCAATAGGATTTCATTTCCATACTTCACAAAAAACTTCGTGAGCGCCCCAATCTTGGATACTTGTCTTCAATTATTGAAACTATGCCTCAGTTTGTTTCCGAAGACTTTCCTCAAACTTGTTCTCGAAGTCTCTTGCCAATATTCTATGCCTTCCTTTAGCTATGCACCCCTATTCTTTTAGAAAATACAAGGGTCACTTATGAATAACGTTATATATTTTGGGTGTTTCATGCCCCGTCATGAACACAAACTCAAACAAATCATTGTGCTAGTGTTCCCATCCAAGCCCATGCACCCATCAACCATCATGTGTCTTGGACTGACGTGCCCCATCATTGGGTATGTGCCCCTTTCCTTGTGCACTCTCTTTTGTCAATCATTGTAACTTATCATGTGTGTGTCGATGGGGTTGTCCAACCTCTCCGGTGCACCCATTTTGTCGAGGAAGGATGGGTACACTCCTTGCGAAAGTTCCCAAGTTGCCTCGTCGTTTCCCAAATCTAACTTAAGTCTCCCTCAATTGTTATAAGGAAAGTAAGGGGTGTTCCCCCTTGCTAAATAACATCTTCGTTGTGTGCCCAAGGTGCCCCCACACCCAAATGTCTTCATTCACACAATTGATGGCTTCCTCCTTGCTCTCTTCATTTGTTTTGTCACCAAGTCTTCCCAAGGAGCACATGCACTCTATGGGTTTTGTGGGAGAACTTATAGTAGTGAATTCATAAAGAGAGGTCTAGAGTGGGGCTTCCCCATTCTTCAATCAGTGTGCTTCATCAACCATGAGATAATTCCACTTTATTTTTTAGAGAATAGAACTATCTTTCAACACAACTTCATATGCATTCCATAATGTGTTGAATTTAATAATTCGTCCAATGTACTTGTTGGTATAGAATTCATACTCATGGAAAACCTCTATACTAGAGAAATTTCCAACAAAAACAACAAAATTTAGGTCACACAACCATACGTGGAATATGTTTTCCTAATTTCTTAATGTTTACAAGAGGACAACGATGAGGAAAGGACCTGGTATTTGCTGCACATTCTGTAAAATCCTGAGCATTGACACAACACAAATTTCATAGTTTTTTCAAGGCCCATCTCATTTGCAAGAATAAAATTTGTATCTTTTCTCCTTAGTAAACATAATACTCATCAAGTATCCAATAAGTATCTTAGCGGATGAAATACAAACTTCTATGTGTCCTCCCTTCAGTCTGTTTTTACCCATATCTAGATTGACAGTAGGGTTCTGCAATTTTCCAAGCGATCGAAGGATTCCATTTTTTATTTCATTTCCTCATGAAAAGCTTCATTGGGTTGAGATATAGGTGTCCAAGTGTCCCTATGGTCAAAATAATCTAAAGTTGTTGTCTATTTTGGGATTAGAAATGCAAGAAATTTAACCTCACAGAATGCGTCCAAATTGAGTTTTTAAATCCAGGCATCCATGTGACCATCTAATGAACTACTATCAACAATTTCGGGCTTATACTTTCTAAATTTGGAAATCAATTTCATAGAAATGGAAGCATTGAACTTTAAGATGAATAGATAAAAATTAATAACGCTTAGATTGTATTATTCACCAAGACTTTTCCATACCTAGTTATTAGTCCCTATCGAAAAGGACAAGGGACTATAGCATTGAGTTTAATCATTGACCGCCTATTAGTTTTAGGTTTGACTTTCAAATATCTTTTTATTTTCAATGTTGAATTTAGAAAATTTCATTAATAATTTTTTTTTGAGATTTAAATAAAATAAAAATAAAAATTTATTTTTCTGACATGTTATTGGCTTTCAACTTCATAGTGTTATTTTCAGAGTGATGATGTGCATTTATAATTTTATCTAATTTTGATCACCTTTGACAACTTTGCATGTCCTCTGAAAACTCTATAGCCACCACGTTTCCTTGACAGTCGACACTTCACTGCCTTGACAATGCCATCTAGCCACCACCTCCACTGCATGGCCTCTAAAAACTCTGTATGCGCTCTAAAAACTCTATATCCACTGCCTTGCCTTGGTAGCAGGGTTGGAATTTGACGGGAAAAATGCCCGTCATGAGGAATTTTCCCCATATTTTACGTTCAATTTTTTGTCCAAGCCGTCTCCAGGAACGAGCATCCAAACCGAGATAACGTGATTTTGACGGGTTATAATGGTATAAAACATAATTAATTTTAGTATGGCAGTCTGGTACAGGTGTAGGTATAGGTAATGAGGAATAACTCTTCAAAGGTACTCATAAATCTGTAGATGGTGTCGGCTAAAATAATTGAGAGATTTAGATATAGATCAACCTTGGGTTCTTGTCAAACTTCACACTTCACACTTCACAAGCGAGTATTTTTTGTGTATTGATTTGATCTAGATTTTACAAAGGCAGAAAAAGAAGAAAGCGAGACGAGAACATGGTTCAAAGACAGGGCGTTTAGATTCAATGCCATCTGAGTTTTTTGTATAGGAAACAAATCGGTAAATATAATGACCTCTTAATTTGTTTCATCCATTTTGTTTTCTCATCAATTGTTTGTAAGAGATGGCTGCAATTGCAATTGAATTGGGAAATGACTGGGTAATTACCTCTTAATTTATTTAGTCTTTTTGATTTATTTATTTTGTTTGTTTGTAAGTGGAAATGCATTGGAATGGAGATAAATAATATGTGAATCTATCAAAATCATATCATTATTCATTTATAAACATTTTCCTCAATCAGGATTAAGTTGAAAATCCTCAAAAATGAGATTGAAGAAATACTATCAACCAATTGTTGAAATAATATCCTTTCATATTTATTTAAAAGTTGATGTCTATTTTTATGCATTTAGAGGCCTAGTTGATGTGTATTTTTATGCATATAGGGGTCTTTCCTTCCTTTAACCATGAATACAGTTGAAACTTCTTTAGGTGGAGACCCAAAGAAATAATATCTTTATGTAACTTATAAATTCTTAGTAGCATAAAAGACATATGTAGACTCTTAAACATTGAAGTCTTTTTCTTCCTTAAATTTTGAGGATAATTGTGTTTTCTTAAATAGTTTAGGAAGACTAGAAATTACTGTAAACATTAATCTTTTAATAGTTGATGGAATCTTTGGTGTGAAAATTATGTAGTAGTGTAAGAAACAACTGATAATTACTAGAGTAGGGAGGAGGCATTTGATACTCCCTATATCTCTAGAAATAAGTACATCCTTGCCAAAAATGGGATCACTAACTAAAATATTTAACATAATCTTCAGTGTTGAAGAGTTAATTTCTTATCAAAACATTATTGTTGAAGGACACACTTTTAGACATAACGTTTTCTGAAGGGTAATATGTAGACCCAAAACATCAAAAACAATTTATTTGACGGGTAAAAGTGAATTGAAATCCCAACCCTGCTTGACAGTATACTATGCATCGCCTTCATAATGCCACCTACACCTCCACTATACTCATAGCACCGCCTTCCTTTGATCTGGATTATTTTCGGCACGAAATGAGATCGGAGATATAATAAAGAAATGCATAGAGATATCGTAGATATTCAATAATATAATAGAAATGTATCAGAGATGCAACCATAAACACAGATATACAGTAATACACGATTTCTATTAATGAAAGAAATGTACAGAGACTATAAAAATATAGAGTGAAAGACTCGCTAGAATGGTGGCAGCTTATCTCTGAGAAGAGATGTGACAGATACTCACATTCGCAAGAAGATGATTACAATGAGGCTCCGAAGGAATTTTTACAATAAGAAAGAATTCCAAAAACCATAGGCATCCAAAAACCTAACCCTAGGAGATGAAGTTCCAAAAGTCATGTGGGCCCCGTTTGGGTAAGTGAGTACATCAACTTCTCGGGGTCGTAACTTTTGCATACGATCTCGATTTTAAGCGTGTTATAGCTCGTTGGAAAGGTATCGTCAAGGAGATTCATTTTGGGGGCTCAATAATTCCTTCAAATATCATTGAGAACCTAGATATCGAAAAACCTTCATTTGGGCCCTCAAAATGGCCTCGGAAGTTAAAACCTGCTAAAAATAGTAAATTGCCAAAATTGCCAAAATAGTAAATTGCCAAAATTTGGTAAAGGTGGCTGGCCACTGATATCCACCTGGATAAATCCTACCTCCTTAGGAAGCAATGGTCTCCATTGCGTTGAGTTCCCAGGGGAGAGGGAAAAACGTTTGTTGAATCTGCATCTTGGTGAGCTGCTTGTCTTGCTGGAGACGTCGCGCTGCTCAGTTTGTGGAAATCTGTCACAAACATATTGAGGTTGAGGTTTTTCAACAATTCCAGATACATGAGAGGACAATGTGAAAAAGGAAACTTTGCACTTTGCTGTAGTCCTATTGACCTGCTTCTGTTGGATAGAAGGTGCTTGGGGCAAGGTTGTAGTGGTTGCAGTGTCCTTTTGTTCTCCTTTTGAATAGATTGTGAAGAAGTTGAATTTTGCAGTATGAGATACTACCTTGTGACACTTTTTAGGTGGAACAGTAGTCAGAACTACCTCTGGTATTCTATAGATATGACCCCCCAAACTAACAATGACACTACGGGGTTGAGACTCATAAACAACATGGTGTCTCCACATATATGGGTGGCCCAAGAGAACATCACAGACATCCAGTAGGAAAACATCACATAATACCTCATCCTTGAAGGGTTGGATGTCGTATGACAATCGACACTATTGGATGACACATAGATCTCATCCTTGTCGAAGCCACCCGATGTTGTATGGTTGCGGGGGTGGTGTTGTCGAAAATCCCAACTGTTTGACGACCTCTGTTGAGATGAGGTTTTTCTAGCTTCCGTTATCAACAATAAAGTGTAGCGGGGTCCCCTTCACCCACATCTGTGAATGAAAAAGGCCCTCCCCCTCTTCAGGATCTGTTGGTTCTTCTGGTTGAATTGTTGCGGTCGTGACAATAGCAGTCGGGTCTGCGTCAATGATCTGTCCTTTACCACTATTTTCAGAATCAGATTCTAAATCAGGGTTCGGATCCTTGTCTTTGATCTCGACCACCAATGAATTTTTTGAGCGACATTCATCGGTGTTATGCCAGGGGATTTTGTGTAAATCACACCATTTCCTAATGTCCTTCTTTGTCTTCTCGTGACCCTTCTTTTCATGTGTCTTGGATTGGTTTTCGGGAGACTGTTTGTTCGGGTCATCTTTGTCATACTTTGGTTGTTGCGGATTTGTAGACCCGAATTCACGTTTTTTCTGGTGCTTAAATTTCTGCTCAATTTCAACAACATATCGATAAGTAGCACCAAGTGATGAGATGTCTAGAAAATCCATTTCAGTATGGATGTATCTGTGTAGAGCCCCACAGTATTCCATAAGAAAATGTCGCTCAGATTCTTTGATACCCAACTTGGTGCGCAAGGAATGGAAGGTATTTATGAACTCTGGAACTACTTGGCCCCTCTGTTGCCACAGTGTAGTCCATCTCATGTACTGGTCCTCATAGTTTCCAACAGGGTAATACTGTTCTTTTATCGCATCCACAAAAAAATCCCAAGTGGGATCGACCCCATATATTCCAGACTCCTCTGTGGAACTTTTCTCCCAGTAAGTTTCCCACCAATGTTTGACAGAAGGGAGATCTTTAAGGAGTGCGAAGGTGATCTTTTCTTTGTCGAAAAAATTGTGAACAGAGAAATAACCTTCTAGCAGAGTTAACCATTTTTCTAGGGCTTTTGCATCTATCTGTCCTTCAAATACAGGAATATCAAAATTAACTTGTACCTTGAAAGGTGAGGTGCCTCCAAAGTGGCCACTTGATGAATATGCACCTAATGCTATCGGCAGGTGTTGAAGGATGTGGGAAAAATTCTCCATCATTTCGTCCCTCTGTCACGTGAGAGCTTGCTCAAGAAACAGATTGATAGGATCATCTGCAACAGATTGATAGGATCGTCCCATTGAGGGTTTTTTCGGTGTGCGAGAGTGATTGTCTTCAAGAGAGACAATATTGAGACCCAACTTTCTATAATCAGACCTCATCGGGGACATGCCCTGAAAAAATGATCAAGAGCAGCCTCCTCTGATACCACTGATCCAGATTATTTTCGACACGAAATGAGATCGGAGATATAATAAAGAAATGCAGAGAGATATTTCATATATTCAATAATATAAAAGAAATGTATCAGAGATGCAACCATAAACACAGATATACAATAATACATGATTTCTATTAATTAAACAAATGTACAGAGACTGTAAAAATACAGAGTGAAAGACTCGCTAGAATGGTGGCAGCTTATCTCTGAGAAGAGATGTGACGGCTACTCGCATTTGCAAGAAGATGATTACAAAGAGGCTCTGAAGGCTTTTTTACAATAAGAAGGAATGCTAAAAATCCTAGACATCCAAAAACCTAACACTAGGAGATGAAGCGCCAAAAGTCATGTGGGCCCCGTTTGGGTAAGTGAGTACATCAACTTCCCGGGGTCGTAACTTTTTCATACGATCTCCATTTTAGGCGTGTGATGGCTCGTTGGAAAGGTATCGTAGAGGAGATTCATTTTTGGGGCTCAATAATTACTCCAGATATCATTAAGAACCTTGATCTTGAAAAACCTTCATTTGGTCCCTCAAAATGGCCCCGGAAGTTAAAACCTGCTAAAAATAGTAAATTGCCAAAATTGCCAGAAAACTATTTTTATCCATTTGGAAAAGGTGGGTGGCCACTGATATCCACCTAGATCATCCTTATCTAGTGAAAATTATGGCCATACTTGTCCTCATTTATCTTGTTGTCTCCATCCATCTTGTTGAATTCCATTATAGTAAACTATGATCTCCTACTTCTACTTGGATTGTTAATGCAGGACGGACAATCTATGCCTTTTATAGGTGGTCTATGGAGAGAGACCAAAAGATTCAACTTTGACCTTCCCTTCAATCGATTCCTATGAGGTACTCATATGGACCTTATTATATCCAATACATATTTCTTCATGCTTATTTAATCCTCTGAATTTGATGGAACAACGAACTATTGTGTTTTCTCACCTGCATTTCATCACTGTCACTCGATATGTGAGTCTCTGAGAAACAACAACTCCAATGGAATCATTGCACCTCCACTCATTGTAGAGAATTCCATGGTTCAAGTCCTCCCACCATCTGGTGTCTCACCTGTTTTTAAACAAGAAACCATATTTCGTAATGTGTATGCATTCATAGAGAGAAAGATGGGAACAAAAAAAATTGTGGAGAACTATTTTGCAGATGGTGACCTGAGCAAACAAGGCAGAGAGTGCTTTCCTTGATTGCAAGTTTCAGAAAAATAAATGTTCAGATAAATGTGTGCTTGCACTGTATTTCCAACAGAACGATGTCAACAATTTCCTTTTATTATGTTTCATTTTCATACTAATGCATATGATTAGTATATAGTTGGGATTTTTCATTGTAAACAATTTTATACCATGAAAAAGCATTAGCAATATTAACTGCATAAGCATGGTATTTCTAGTTACCATGAAAAAGAATTAGCAATATTGATTGCATAAGCTTCATATTTCTAGTTGAGAGGGACAAAATGGGAGAATGTATAAGCCTAGTATTTATAGGTGAGAGGGGAAACAATGGGAAAATGTATAATCCTGGTAGTTACAAGTGAAGTGAGTGGGACAAAATGGGAGAATATATTTTCCACGATGATATTTATAGTTGAAAGGGATAAAATGGAAGAATATATAAGTCTCGTATTTATAGTGGAGAGGGACAAAATGGGAGAATTTATTTTCCATGAATTTCTAAAATAATGTCAACTTAGTGATCTCAAACATTTCAACCTTCATATACATATTTCTATCGATTAGAAATAAGGCATCTCTTGCATCGTTGGTAGTCCTCATATGTTTCTACTATATACAAACTTGCTTCACATAGTCTTCTCAAACACAAAAGTTTTCTTAGGAATCTCTACTCATGAGTATATTGAGAATGTCTTGGCAGTGTAATTGTTGTTGTTTGCAACAAAGGGGCACTTTTGAAAAGGAAACCTAACAAAGAAATTTATTTCTTACCAAAAATTGAAACCTTTACGTGCACCTTCTTCAGACGTTTTAGTGAAAGAGTCATATTTTATGCCTCCATGCTTGTTGTGTGGTTCTGCAATCCAACTTTTGTGTGATAAATCTTCCTCTTAAATAAAGTTGCAATGTTTAATTGCTTTAACATAGATGTGAAATGCAATAGGATTACTCACCTTAGACCATTTACTTTCTATTGAGAGATCTGCAAGAGAGACAAAATTTTCAAGAATTGTGAGAGAAGCCACTTCTCTAGAGGACCCATGAAGGGAAACTTTCTTGAGCGGGTTTGTAGTAGAAAAGCCTTTAAGTACATTAAGCTCTGTCATGGACAAATGTAGAGACCCACAAAACTTGATCTTGAACATCAACATCCTAGGACAATCATGCACTATGAAATTCACCATCTTTGGGTAGTTCACTGTCACTGAGGTTTCACACTCAAACCTAGTAAAATATGGACACTTGAGATTGAATGCAAAAATTTTCACATTGCTCAGCCCTGTACAACATTGAACAATCAAATTTTCAAGAAGAGGGAATTTTGATACAAGACACTAATATGTATAGACGAATGATAGGGAACACCTTACAAGGTGTCTGAAACCGTTGAATTAAGTGGGTAGTTGTATAAAGAAGAACCACTAGATCTTGAGAAATCTTATACATTCACAAGAAAAAGAGAAGTTGGAAAATCCAAGAAACTGCCAGTCAAAATATTGTTGCAAGAGATTTGTTTCACTCTTTTTGAAGATGCGGATTGAACCCATTTATGAAAACATTTAACAATGCTCCCTCTTTCACTATCACCCATGGAAACTAAAAGTTCAAAACTTTCAAGATGAGCGGAATGAAAGAACATGATAGTATTAATTGCGTGTTTTGTTGTTTCTCCTTCATCTACAAAAAAATTCGTTGGTAAATTTGAGATAGGATAATAAAGTGCAGATATATTTCATCTACTAGATAGCACAACAACGTGTTGCATCTCTTAAAGAAATTTTTGGAAGAATGTAGGAAGAGAGTAATTTTTTTGGAAAAGTGATGAGTCTATTACATGCCATTGATGTAGTTCTAAGAGATGAGGAAGGATGAAAATGAAGAGGGGAGATGTACTACCTTATGTAAAGGAGCATGGGAAAAGTGGTGTGCGTCAATTCAGTTCAACCTAAAAGACTGGATGTGTAGCCACCAAATTTACTTGATTTATTGAACCGATAAATGAATTATTCCTCATTGATTCCTTGAACCAACAAAGGAATTATTCCTTTGTTGGTACATACATTTAGAGTTTGTCACATTCAATGTACACTTAGAAGACCAGACTCTATGGACAAAATTTTATACAGAGTGGAGGCTCTTTGGTTCGAACACGATTCAAAGCATTGTATTTTAGGTAAGTTCGCTTGTTGTAGTTTTAAATGATTTGGAGGTTTGAGTAATATTTTTATTTTATTTATTTAAAATAAAGGAAAAAAATTAAATAAATTTTTAATATGTATGGAAGTTGGAATATGATAATTTTTTAAAATGTATTTATTTGTTATCAAATTAATATATTTTTATTTTTTAAATTGATTATTAAATTATAGTTTGAAAATTAATTATACTTATTATTAGTCCTGGAGGGACTCTAACAATCGCTAGGTAGTTGAATTCCACATTACTTGAGTTGACCTACATATTTTGATTCAAATTTTATGTTCAATCTTAAAAATAATTTTTCTTTTATATAATAAAAAATATATTTTTTTAACTTTTAATTAATGAATTAAATTGAGGGTCTTATTACAAATTACAAGCTTCAATTATTTCAAAGATTAAAATTAATTTGATATTTTTGTTCTTACGAAATGGATTATGCTTGTGCACGCAACTTATGCCTAACACTTTTGTTCTCACTTAATGATGGGACCTTCCTACCTAGTCCTTTCACTTCTGTCAATCTCTGTTGTGGGAGGGACATTAATGGGCTTCAGGGACTCTCACATAGAGATATCTAGATAGTTCATAGTCTCAAATAAAATAAATTGAAAGGACTCCGAGGATTTATATTTCAAATACAATAAACACAAAATTTCTACAGAGAGGGCGTACTTTGTTCATTTGATGAATGCCGAGATTGACAATGGTTTCATTTCCCAGTCAAGATGGCCTGCCAGGGGTGGAATCACATGTTGAAAATGCCAACAAATTTCCCAGATTTGGTAGATATGACCAGATTTAGTGGAGCCTATTTTGTAGTAGTTTGTTTAATCAAATCTACCAATTTGGTATGAATGCACAAGTTTAGAAAATAGTTATGTAACTAATCTATTTTTGTTCATTATTGATGTAAGCTTGTAGAGGCATAAAGGGGAATTGAGGAAATAGTGTAATGAAGAGGTGAGTCAGAGAGATGTTGTAATCTCCTTGATCTGAATAATAAGACAACCGATACCTATGCTTGGTGGATGTAGCCCAAAGTTCGGGTGAACCACCTAAATCTCTGTGTTTCTTGTCTTCGTATTTATTGATTGTCTTACATGGTATTGGTATTTCTGCATTTACAAATATAACAAGTGGTATCAGAGTAGGATAAAAGAGAAGGCAGTCGAAGGCATCAAATTTTTGGAGGTGCATCGATTTCCAAATCACTGCACGTCCCTCCTCTCGAAGTGTGCGACGTCTTATTAGCTACACTTCTTTCTTTGCAAAAATACTAAAATCATCGCAGTCCAACTACATGGTACAGTGCTACAAAAATATTGAACTCGTTGCGGTCCATCTACATGGTACAGTGCGATGACTCTTCAATATCGTCGCACTCAACTTGTATCGTGAGGTGCGACGACTCCCTAAAACATTAGCACAATGTTTTTTCTTTTGAAAAACATTACATGGTATAAATCAAAGTTTTCTTGCAAAGTGTTATCACTCCAGAAAAATCTCATAGGCTGTAAGTCAGAGATGCCTGGTAACTTAATCTTTTTGAAGCTATTTTCTCAATAAATAATATGGTTTTTGGATCAAGATGAATATCTAGGGACTGGACTGTGTGTTTAAGACTATCTAGAGATATCAAATATCACAAGGCCTTCTAGGAATACAATCAGACAAGGTTTGATTAATGGAAGAGAAGATAGCTCATGAACCAGATTATACTCATATAAAACAAGCACAATGGGTTTAAGAACTAAGGAAATAACTTATGATTCTTAGCTTAATCAATCAGCTAGTGAGATGAAAGTCACATGTAAATTGAATAAGATCCAATAAAGAAATCATTCACTCATAAGATATCAGAGAACAGAAAAGAAAAATTCTGACAACACAACTGAAGGAAGCTTGCAATGTTTCATATATTAAGAATAAGTCTCTTAATTACAGTAGCAGCATGTAGAACCCAAAATCGAACCCCCTAGTGCTCCAAATGTCTTTGGCTTTATAGCCTTTTACAATCAATTTCAGATCCTAAAACAATGGATCTGATATTCTAAAAATAGAAAGTCAAAACTAATTCCCAAAAGATAAGGAGAGATCCTCAAGATGAGGTCAACCTCTATCTTTTGGTCTTCAAACATTGGTTGAAAGTTGATGAAGTGTAGCCTAGCCTTCCAAGGCTCTTTGATCTGTTCCTTTGAAAGTGGAATTCGAATTTGATGATGTGTGCCAAAAATCCCTATCATTTTTCCCTTGAAAATCACCAAATCTAGTCAAAAAATTCCCTTTTGACTTTCATCTCCAAGAATGGCCTTCAGTTTTTGATTTGATAATTCATAACCAGCTTATTGAAGAAGAATCCAAAGCATTCAAACCCAAAAAATTTTGATCTGGGTGAAAATTTGGCTATTCTAGCCGTGACAGGCTTTCAACAGCTAACTTACTCGAAAATATGCTCCTTAGTTGCTAAAAGGTGGAGCTTTCAACAACTAACTAGTCATAATTCTGCCTTCTGCGCTGGTGAAAGCGCAGATTTTTTAAAAATCAAATTTCTTAGTCATGGAGAGTCCGTTTTTCATGCTTCAATAGTCGATCGACATCTACGAATCCTAATATTTCCAATGGTTTTTTCATATATTCATTTGGAGCTCAGGAAACTAGTCAAATTTTCCCTACAATATTAGTCATTGTTCTTTCAAAAATGCCGATGCGTTTTTTATCGCTAACATCTAGCTCCAACTGGGATGGATACCTCCCTATGAGGTCTCCAAGAACCTAGCAGACCTTGTGCCTTTAGTATTGGTCCATGGAGTCATTCATCCCTTTCGGTGGATAATGAGCACACACACGGGCTCGCCTAAACCACCGAAAACATAAACTTACCCAAAAATCAAAAACTTGATGAATCTTGATTACCTACAAGAGTACAAAGACCTCATGGCTTGTTAGACGAAGCTCCTCTCTCTGTTTACAGTGCTTCCAGTTCTTAGTATGAGGTCAACAGGCACATCCACCATGACTATCTTCGATGATTAGGAGAGACATGAGGATTTTCACCAATTGCATATTTCAGCCTTCGAGAAACACAATAAGGAAACCAATCTGCACCACCACAATGGAGGGTGTTGCCGGTTGAAACCATGTATCTGTAAACCTTTTCCGGATCGTGTATCAATACATCAAAAACTTCATATACAAATCATTTCTAGATCCTCTGATATGTGTAGATAGACTTCTGCGCTGGTGAAAGTTATGTTTTATCTTTGAGAAGAAAATAATGCAGAGCAACAATGATCAAAAGGAAATCCAATTGCACAACTGTTGTTATCTATGGCATTGAAGGGTTCTCAGAAATTGTTTGTCTCTCTGAACATCTATTATCCAAAGCAGTTGATGGTGTAGCAGGAGTATTATTAGAAGCTGATCGATTTGACGGATTTTGCTGTTTGTGGAATGGTTCAATGTCAACAAACATTGACATGAGTTTCTCCTCGTCCAATCTGTTAAAGTCTTGGGATCTTTTGGATGGTATGGATGCTTCACTTATACAATCGAATTCATCTTCCTCTGCAATTTACAGCAACCTGTCATTCTTCAGTCACTTGTATGCTTCAAATTCCCTGGAAAATTTCTTGCACCTTACCATAGCATCGGTTGCATTGGAATTTACTCAGTGCTTAGTTAAAACTATGCATGGCATTAATGTAAGGAAGCCAAAATTTTATTCTCCAGATATTATTGATGAATGAATCTCTAACAAAGTCCAAACATCATTTACAACACATGCCAGATTAAATGCCTCTGCTTCTGCCTCAAGAACATAGAAGATAAACATAGAGCTATTGAAAATCAAACCCGCATTCTGCATATTTTGGATATGGAAACGACAACATGCAGAAAGCTCATATACATACATCATTTATGCAGGCATGGGTGAAAGTGCATGGATAAAATTCTCTTTCTTGTTATTACCAACAGCTTCAGATCAGAGGTTCAAGTTCTGCAACCAGTTCTGATATCACAACATTGTGTCCTGACATATGCTCAATTCTTGGAGATTCTTCAGCTAAGTTAACACCATTTCATCCATCTCGTTCATGCTGACCATTTCATCACTGAAAAAACTGATATCCACTTACAGTTTCATTGCTGGGTGTTCCATCAAATAAAAGTTAAATGCTTGGATTACCTGTCTGCCTAGTCCGGGCCATGTTCTCAAATTCAGAAATAATTTTGATATTCTGAACTATTTCTTCATCATTTGGTACCTCAGCTCAAGTAGCAGGTCTATTCTAATTTCTCCATCCGCCATTTTAGAAGTGAGTTCGATATCTTCACTTCCCCCACAAGCAATCCAATTTGTTTCTGGCCTTTCTGGAACCGTCAAAATACTATTGTCCACAGATGCTAAGCTCATACAATACTCTTGATTCCAATCTGAAACCCATGTCCCTTCTTCTCGATCTGCAATATCTTCTTCAATGATGGCAGTAGTGCTGCTCTGTCCAAGTTCTGGATGCCAAATTGGAAAGGGGTGTCCTCATGTCTATACCAGAAACAGGGCACCAGCCACCTTCCAATGCATGATTATCATTAATTTCATCACTTTATTTCTTCTGGAACATCACAGAACTTCAGATCCGAAATATTTTCGTTAAGAAGACAACAAACAGAAGTATCATCATCTACTTTGTAAATCATCTACTGATATGAAAATAGTTATTTGACTCATATCTGTGTGTATCGGGTGCCCAAAATGTTGTCCTGTGGTTTTGGTTCCTTGTTTAAAAATATTCCCTGATGACTCCCAGACAAGTAATTCCCCATCTAGGATACATCGTGTAGAAAGAATACACTTCTGAAGTGAATCTCCTAGAGCTTACTTAGACTCATCGTGTTCTTTTCCATTCCTTGACCAGAGCTGGATGCAAGACTTATCTTTGTGCACTTGCATGCGATCGCCATCAAACTTGCACTTAGCAGTAATTTCTTTCCCTTTCATAGATTCCCAAGCAGCGTTAATAGAATTCATTCGCTTGGAGTGCTGACACTTGAAAGGCTTTCCTACCACAAGATCCTAGCACAGATATCGAACAAAACAACTGTGTAGATGTAAGAAGACATTCTTTAAATCTACACACGATGCCATCATGTCCCGAGCGTCAGGGTGGATCTCATCAAGAATAGAATTTTCTCCCAACCCAATCCTGAGATCCTTTAGAATAATGCGCAAAACCCACTTCATCTCCCCAACAGTAGTCTTCGAAATAAGATCCCTTAAAACAAAACCCTTTTCTTCCCTGGTAGTGGAGATGGTAAGGCAATCTAAGAGAGAATTCAATGGAGGAATGGAAAGATCCATGCATGGTTTATGGTGTCTTTTTTCCATAACCTATGAAGCAATGATGGAAAAATCACCAAAAACATAATTTGTAGCTCTTTTCCAATCCGAAAGAAGATGTCCGTTTACAGACTTGGGTGCTATGCCAGGGGAAACAACCAAACAAGACGCCAATGTTGTTTCTTTCATATTGTAATTTTGGCGCTCAAGATCACGCTGTATGATAAATTTTCTTTCCGAACTGGAATTTCGACCATCTTCTGCCACTTGGACGGATTTTGAGCTGTGATTGCGCGCCTGTATGAGGGAATCACGAGATTGATCTGATTCACCCCAGGAATAGCTCCACAAAGTCCTCTTTTCATCATGGTCGATCCACCTTTGTATTCTTTCTTTGGGCGTTGAATACGACGAGCAACAAACTTTGAATGACATTGTATTTCTAATGGCTGACAAGTGTCTCCATTGATACGCATTTTCGTGGAAATTGCTACAAATACCATGTTTACCTGTTACATAGTGACTGCAACGTGGACACTGCAAATATTCAAGCGATGAGGCTTGAAGGTTCTCATAGAATGGGTCCAACTCAATCATAAAATTGCAAGCAGTTATAAGTATTGAAAATTCAACTTTTAATTCAGTCTGATTGAACGCAAGATAGCAACTCTTTGCACGTTTCCACAGTGACCAGTTATTTTTCAACTCTGACAAATCAGCCACAAGCCTATTATTTTAATACAAATTGAGCACTTTAACTAAGCACTAATAGGTTGAGGGCTTCCCGATTCACACACAGATTTCCTTTTCTTTTGACTTTCTCCAGGAGTTGTTATTTTTTGCGGTGATGGAATTGAGTGGACAAGATCTGAAAGGCAACGCTTTCGTATTTCATGTTTAGGCATTGAAACAGACATGGTACCATGGGAAATTCCAAAGTCTGACGTTTGATACACAGGGGGATCACAAGTAAGCCACTTCCATGACTCCTGAGTGTAGTTGTTGGTTGACTAGTTGGTGAACTTTTAAGAGGTGACCTTGAATTTTGGATAGGACTCTTGGGTGTTGGAGACGTTCAGAGAGATGAAGGAACACGGATTTTTCTATGAGCAGAATATATAGGAAGTCCTTTTTTAGAAGAATCGATTACTTTTCTTAGCTGGTCTTCATCTATTGCAGGATAGTGATAACAAAGTACTGGGTTGTCAGATTTCTGGGTTTGCTTCATAATGAGTTTCCATAGAAACATAAAATATAGGAAATAACAGATGGCCAACAGGTAGGAAATGATGTTCTCACAAAAATTCACCACCTATAATTCACCTCTCTTAGTAGATGGAATGATCTACATTAAGCATTAAGGGAATAATAGATAAGAGACCTTGAGAAGGGAAATTTTCTAAAAACAAATAGTTTAAAAGGATAATCACATATCTGCATTTGTATAATTTCTTTTCCTTTTTGATCTGTGCTTGTGCTCTCTTTTTAGCTGTTGCAGGTGCTTTGCATACCGTGTGGCAAGCAATGTACAAAGATTCATCAAAGCTTTCCTAACTGTTAGTACATGCTTGAAAGAAGCAATTCTTCTTCAGCAAATCTCTGGAGGAGCTGGCAAACTAGGTATTGCAATCCCATCAACACGATGAAATTGAGCCCCCAATGATGCTCTGTATCTTGCATAGATAGTAATCAAAGATCTCTCTAAACTGTCAGTCTAGGGAAATTGTCTCTTTCGCATAGGCTTCAGCCTTGACAGAGCACTAATATGATTAATAAATGTGTCTTCATTGTCATCTTCTTCATCATCTATCCCTACAACTTATTCAAACTGTAATAAAATGGTGAACACAAGTTCCTGCTGAAAACTACTAAACTGAAAAGGATCTCCTGCTCGATGACGAGATTATTTTCTATCTATTTCTACTCTAACTAGTAAAGGCAGATTGATAAAGTAAAACTGAATTTCCAATGAAGCAAAGTAAGAAACCGACTTACTGATATCTTGTTTGATATTGCCTTAAAAAATATTAGAAACCATAACATACAGAAATGGATTTTGAGAGGGCAGCAGAACCAACCTTCCTTCAAAGACTGATTGACATATGTTCTACTCAAAGACTTGCAATATTCATCAAAAGGATCAACGAGGCTGCAAAGAAAAACTTCTTCCTGTTGTTTTAGATGTAAATAAAAAAATCTCTGGGTATTCTCTTTACCATGAAGACTGGCACTTTCAGCTATCCGTAAATCTGAAAATGGTTGTAGACTGATTTCTGTATTAATCATGGATTGTTTGATATCTGCTGCAGATTTTAGATCAAGAATGATAAGTATCGATGGTGAAGGAAAGAACACCTGCTTCTGAATTTCTTGGGATATATCGACAACTTCTTTATCAAAATATGAAGCCTCCTTAATCCCATAGTCAAAACTATAAGAGACATTCGAATCAATGACAAATGTGTCTATAATATGACTATCACCAACATATTTACAATCAAAATAAATACTAAATGAATGCTAGATGTGGAATGCAGATTCTTTACAACAGTTGTCAAAAATAAGATCAGCTGAGTAAAATTTCTCGTAATATGAATTGAAGGCCACATGAAAATCCTTCAGAGAATGGATACTAAGATTAGGAAGAGATTGACACCATTCACGAGCGTTTTCTTCTAAAGAAAATTTAAACAGCTTGATCAAGACATCTTCGTGAACAAAACCATGTTCAAGCATGCACTTATGAAAATTGAATAAGTGCTCACCAAGATGATCATTCTTGCTTCCTGTGAATCTCAGAAGATAATCATTCCATTCAATTATAGTCGGCACTGGATGTGGAAAACCGGCTATATCTGAGAAATCACAGAAAGCGTACCTCTTAGCTAAGATATTTTCCATTTCATACCAGTGGAGTCACCAACGGATTTCTGAACAATGGATTCGCCACTGAATCCGTCCTTCATGGAGTCGCCACTGAATTCGTCCCAATGGAGTCACCAGATAGATGATTACAACCAAATGATGTCCAACCTTTGTCTATCATCAAAGTTGGATCTTGTCGTCTCCCAAGGAAGTTGAGCTTCAATCTCCTCTCCCGGGCAACGACGCCAATTTGTTATCTCTCCAGGAAACTCTCCTAGGCTGTAAGTAGGAGATGCCTGGTAACTTAATCTTTTTGAAGCTATTTTCTGAATAAATAATATGGTTTTTGGATCAAGATGAATATCTAGGGACTGGACTGTGTGTTTAAGACTGTCTAGAGATATCAAATATCACAAGGCCTTCTAGGAATGCAATCAGACAAGGTTTGATTAAATGGAAGAGAAGATAGCTCATGAACCATATTATACTCATATAAAACAAGCACAATGGGTTTAAGAACTAAGGAAATAACTTATGATTCTTAACTTAATCAATCAGCTAGTGAGATGACAGTCACATGTAAATTGAATAAGCTCCAATAAAGAAATCATTCACTCATAAGATATCAAAGAACAGAAAAGAAAAATTCTGACAACACAACTGAAGGAAGCTTGCAATGTTTCATATATTAAGAATAAGTCTCTTGATTACAGTAGCAGCATGTAGAACCCAAAATCAAACCCCCTAGTGCTCCAAATGTCTTTGGATTTATAGCCTTTTACAATCAGTTTCAGATCCTAAAACAATGGATCTGATATTCTAAAAATGGAAAGTCAAAACTAATTCCCAAAAGATAAGGAGAGATCCTCAAGATGAGGTCAACCTTTATCTTTTGGTCTTCAAACATTGGTTGAAAGTTGATGAAGTGTAGCCTAGCCTTCCAAGGCTCTTTGATCTGTTCCTTTGAAAGTGGAATTCGAATTTCATGATGTGTGTCAAAAATCCCTATTATTTTTCCCTTGAAAATCACCAAATCTAGTCAAAAAATTCCCTTTTGACTTTCATCTCCAAGAATGGCCTTCAGATTTTGATTTGATAATTCATAACCAGCTTATTGAAGAAGAATCCAAACCATTCAAACCCAAAATCTTTGATCTGGGCAAAAATTTGGCTATTCTGGCCGTGATAGGCTTTCAACAGCTAACTTACCCGAAAATCTGCTCCTTAGCTGCTGAAAGGCGGAGCTTTCAACAGCTAACTAGTCATAATTCTGCCTTCTGCACTGGTGAAAGCGCAAATTTTTTAAAAATCAAAGTTCTCAGTCATGGAGAGTCCGGTTTGCATGCTTAAATAGTCGATCGACATATACGAATCCTAAGCTTTCCAATGGTGCTTTCAGATATGCATTTGGATCTCGGGAAGCTAGTCAAATTGTCCCTACAAGATTAGGCATTGTTCTTTCAAAAATGTCGGTGCGTTTTTTATCGCTAACACAAAGTATAAAATGTATAAAGTTATGGTTTATATCAAAGGTTGACATTTTTAAAGGTTGAAGGATTCGTGAGGTGAATGCTTATAATCAATTTTAAAATGTGGAGGAATTAAAGTAAAGGTGAATTCTTTATTAAAAAGTTTTTTTATTAAAAAGGTGAATTTATATTAAATGTATAAATTCATGTGGCTCGATGCTTTTTTAAAAAGGGGAATCTTTTTAATAAAAGGTGAGGCTAGTAAAAGGTTTTTGGATTAAAATTTTTATTAAATGTTGTGGAGTTTATACCATTATTCCTCCACATTATTTTTTAAAGGGCCTTGATTATTATAAGCAGTGGTGTTTTTTGGAATGTTTCCTCTAATGGCAAAGACACCGAGTGCTAATTTCGAAATTGAGAAGTTCAATGGAAAGAACAATTTGAAGATATGGAAGGTTAAGATGTACGATCGTCTCATGTAACAAGGCGTGGTGAAGGTGCTTTTGGGAAAAGAAAAGAAACCCGCAACCATAACAAATGATGACTGGGATGAGATGGATGTGAGAGAACTGAGTGCCATACGCCTGTGTTTGGATGATGATGTTCTATTCAATATTGTTTCGGAGAAGACATCAATCGGTTTGTGGACGAAGCTGGAAAGCCTATACATGATGAAATCCTTGACGAACAGGATCTTCCTGAAAATACAATTGTACAGTTTACGCATGAAGGAATGTACGGAAATAGATGATCATTTAAATACTTTTAATACTCTCTTAGTCCAATTGATTAGCATGGGAGTGAAATTTGAATATGAAGATAAGGAAATTACATTATTTTGTTCTTTTTCTGTGTCATGGATCACTTTGTTACCTCTATTAGTTTCAGTTCAACATAAACTATTGAGTTTGATGATATTGTTGGAGATTTACTGTCTGAGGAAACAAAGATGAAATCCAATACAGAAACCTCTACATATGAGGTGATGATGGTTAGAGGCAGACCTAAAGAAAGAGGACATAGTCAGAGGGATTTATCTCAGTCAAATTCAAAGGAAAAGAAGAGAAAACTTAAGTAATGGTTTTGTGGCAAATCTTGACACTTGAAGAAGGATTGTTGGAAGTGACAACAAGCCTCCAAAGAAGACTCTCAAAAAGAGACGAATGAATCAAATGCAACTGAAAGAGGTTCAATAATAGGTTCAGGTATGTATGATGAAATTTTATCAATTAGTATTGGTTCACGTCATGATCAATAATGGTTATTAGATTCTGGTGCTTCAAATCACATGTGTCTTCATAGACACTGGTTTATTACTTACTAGTCTATAGATGATGAAATAGTTTACATGGGAAATGATATCTCGTGTAAAGTTGTGGGAATTGGTAGCATTCGAATTAAGATGTTTGATGGAACTATTAAAATATTAACTGATGTAAGACATGTACCTGAGATTAGGAAGAACCTAATCTCTTTGGGAGTCTTAGACATAGGAGGTTACAAGAGTATTGTTCAAGGTGGATTTATGAAGGTCTACAAAGGAATCCTACTGGTTATGAAAGCGAAGAAGGTTGGTAAATTGTTTATGTTAGAAGGAACAACTGAGTCAGATCATGCAACAATGGTATCTAAGAATGAAAATGATTCTGTTTGACTGTGGCATCAACATTTGGGTCATATGAGAGAACAAGGATTAAAGATATTATCTGATCGTAAGTTACCTCCTAGTCTAAAGTCTTTAAAGTTAGATTTCCGCAAACATTTTATTTATGGAAAACAAGATAGGTAGATATTTAAAACCGGAAGACACCAGTAAAGGAATCCTTGATTATATTCATTCTGATGTTTGGGGACCATCCCCTACTGTTTCATATAGAGTATCATCATATTTTGTAACTTTTATAGATGATTTCTCTAGAAACGTTTAGGTGTATATGTTGAAAAGTAAGGTTGATGTATTTACAATTTTCAAGCAGTTTAGAGATTTAGTGGAAAAGAGCACTGGTAAATCAATTAAATGTTTAATAACTGATAATGGTTGTGAATTTACGTGAATGAAATTTGAGAACTATTGAAAGGATTTTGAGATTGATAGGCATAAAGCCATTGTCTATATTCCTCGGCAAAATGGAGTTGTTGAATGCATGAACATGACTCTTCTAGAGAGAGAAAGACATATGCTTAGTAACACCAATTTGTAGCAGGAACTATGGGAAAAATCAGTAACTACAACTTGTTATCTTCTGAATCGATCACCATCAACAACAATAGAGTGCAAAATTCCAGAAGAGGTATGGACAAGTCATCCTTGTAATTATTCTAATTTTAAATTTTTTGGTTGTGAAGCCTATGCTCTAATTTCGAAACATCAACATTCTAAATTAGATCCAAAATAAAAAAGGCTTATCTTTGTTGGATATGGTGATGGTATTAAGGGGTACAGGTTGTGGGATCCTAATTCCCACAAGATCACCATTAACAGATATGTAATATTTGATGAATCATCTCTCATCAAATAAGATGTAGATGTTCAAATCAAACAGGAAGAAGTACCTAAGTATCAACAAATTCAGTTTGAAACCAATTCAAATACAAATGAAAGTGAACATGAACAAGTTTCTGAAGATGTTCATGAAGAATTTCCTGCAGAGGAAAGAATGGATGATGATGGCATTCAACAGATTGTGGATGAACCACAAACTTCCCTAAGGAGGTCTACACGGGTCATAGTTCCTCCAAGAAGGTATGATGATTTTGTTTCATCAGTTTCTTTAAGTACTAATGATGATGAACCTTTGTGCTATCATGAAGCTGTGAAGGTTTCTAACAACGATAAATGGAAAGAAGCAATGAAGGATGAAATGAAGGCATTAGAGAGGAATGCCACATGGGACTTGGTAGAACTTCCAAGAGACAAAAAAATTGTAGGTTGCAAATGGGTCTACAAGCTGAAGAAGGGTGCCGATGATAAGGTGGAAAGGTACAAAGCAATGTTGGTTGTGAAAGGATATTATTAGAAAGAAGGTATTGACTTTCATGAGATGTTTTCACCATTTGTTAAGTCTGTTTCAATTCGAATTGTGTCACCATTAGTTGCATTGCTTGATTTGGAATTGGAGCAACTAGATGTTAAGAATGCTTTCTGACATGGATATTTGGATGAGGAAATTTACATGGAACAACCTGAAGCATTCCTTCAGAATCACAACAAGAAATTTGTTTGCAGGCTCAAGAAATCATTGTATGGTCTGAGGCAGTCGCCTAGAAAATGCTACAAGAAATTTGACTCTTTCATGGTGAGCCAAAATTATACAAGGAGTGAGTATGATCATTGTGTCTAGTTTAAGAAATTGAATAATGGCATATTCATTATCTTAGTATTGTATGTTGACTATATTATTTTAGAAATCAAAATCATAACTGAGATCAATATGTTAAAGTTTCAAATGGATAGGATGTTCGATATGAAAGATCTAGGAGAAACAAAGCAGATTTTGGGCATGGAGATATTCAAATATAGGAGGAATGGTAAGCTTTGGTTGTCACAACAGAAGTATGTTGAAAATATACTTTTGAGCTTTTGTATGGATGATGTGAAACCAGTTTCAATCCCTTTGGCTTCCCATTTTAAGATTTCTTCAATTTTATGTCCTAGTACAAAAGAAGAAAAGGAATATATGTCTTGAATACCATATGCTAAGGCAGTAGGAAGTCTAATGTATGCGATGGTTAGTACAAGGCCAAATATTTTACATGCAGTTGGGGTTGTCAGCTGGCATATGGAAAATCCAAGTAAAGAGCATTGGGCAATAGTGAAATGGGTGCTTCGGTATCTGAGGGGCACAAGTGATTATTGTGTCACCTATAACAGTGGTTGTGAATCAATCTATGGATATGTTGATTCTAATTTTGCAGGTGATTTGGAAAAGAGAAGTTCGACTTCAGGGTATGCCTTTACTCTTGCAGGTGGATCTATTAGTTGGATGTCAAAGTTACAGAACATTGTTGCTTTATCCACTACATAAGAAGAATATGTAGCTGCTTCACATGATTGCAAAGAGGAAGTTTGGTTGAAAGGTTTGTTTGGTGAGTTCAAAAGGATGCAAGACAAAGTAAAGTTACTTTGTGATAGTCAAAGTGTTATTCACTTGGATAAGAATCGAGCCTATCAAAATAAAAAAAAACATATACCTATCAAGTACCATTTTTTAAGATAGGTCATTGATGAACGTGGAGTCTCTCTTGAGAAAGTGCATACAAAAGAGAACTTGATGCAGACGCATCTCTCCAAGCCAGCCATGCACCAACCAACCAGTCAAATCAATGCACACATTCAATGAGGAAAGGCACAACCCTTTCACATTTTGAATTTGAATGTGAAGGCATTTAATATTTGTAAGGTTGTTAGAGACAAAAGGTTGTGCCTATATAAAGGCTTTAGATGTAGATAGCCTTTAATGGTTGTAAGGATGAGATCTAGCTCTGATCTAGACTAGACAACCATTAATTGTAAATTCAATGTAATTGAATAGAGTAGGTAGCTTGGACGGAAGAGCGTGAAGAGCCCCCTCATGTAAAAGATCTTTTGATCTTATTTTGAAGGAGAGAGTGCAAGGTATAAAAATAAGAGAGCAGAGAGGAGGAGACGATACTTTGTCAAACTCTAAGCTCAGAAACACTTTGTAAATGAGGCATTTGATTTTAATACAAACCAGAGCAGTTTTTCCTGCATATTGTCTGTGTTGTGGGAATGTCCATGTGTGTTATATTAATGTTGTGAATGTATGTTGTGGATGTGTGTTTACAGGGACAGATAGGTTCTTCTATCTGTAGATTTCTTTGATTTCAGGTTGGAGTTCTTTGAGGCTTCATGCCAAGAGGGCGTGACAAAACACTATGGGTTCTGAGAGCCAGTTCATAGAGTGCATTTCCAATTCTACGGAATTTGGACAAGGACGTGCTAGGAAGACACACCAACTGAAATCATTGACTCAGAGGAATACCTCAAGGTTTTTGAACACCTTAGAGTCAAGACTGTGTAGAGGAAGACACAGTGGAAGACATAATCGTTGCGGGATTCTGCGAGAACTCTGGCAGGTGGGTATTGAGTAGATGCAAGGGTTTCATTGAGGAGGAACTCCATTATGAGTTCAAGAATAAAATAGAGTCACTAAGAGAACTACGGGGAAACTCTGCCAGGAGGGCATTGTGTCAGTGTGCATATAGAGAATAGAATTAAATAACTCTTTTGAGTTCTGGAATAGAAAAAGAGTCCAAGGAAGGATTTTCACAGGGTTGTTGAACACCCTGCAGACTTAGCAAGAAGTTGCTTGAGAAAAAGAGTGCCAAGAGGGCATCAGATTCTCCATCCGAGGGAGAAGGAAAAAGGGTTAATTCCTTAGAGGTCGAAGCCACAGAAAAAGCTCAGAAGAGATAGCACCTTCGTGCATGCAAAGACACTGCAAGGAGCTTAATAGTCGAAGAATCCTTTGAGGATTCAAAGAGAGAAGCTCAGGAGGAGTAGTGCTTTCGTGTACAGAGACATAGCTGCAGAATTCGCAGAGGCGAAGGAACTCTTTGGAGAGTTTAGAATCCCAAAAGCTCAGGAGGGACAACGTCTTTGAGAACGCAGGTGAGACCCAATGGTGTAGAGCTCGCAGAGGAAAAGAAAAGGTCGAAGCCTTTGGAATTTTTAAAATATTCCAAAGTTTGGGAAGAAAGAGCATGCTCAACAGGAGGAGCACAACTTTCGTCGCATCAGCTGAGAAGATCTAGATCATGGATTCATGTTCAAGCAGTGTAGGAAGGGGGAAATGGAAGAATAGGTCTAAGCCGTCAGATCTGGGTACATGGACTGATAGCCGTCAGATCTGTCGAAGGGAGCACGAGGTTTAATCCTCATGAACAGAGTAGAGAGTTTGGAAAAGTCCCGACAGGGCAGAGGCATCGATATTTCGGATTTTGGAACTTCAAAAGTTCAGAGGTTCAGAGGACAGCAGACTAGGAGATTAGAAATCACGGGTCCCGAAGTCCCAAAGATATCTAAGCCGTCCATCTGAGGAGGACATGTGTCACAAGATCATTTCATATCAGGGATTCAGACATTGGGAAGAAAAGAACGAAGAAGTCTTTTGACTTCGCAACTGGCGAAGTCCTGAAAGCAATCAGAGTTGCCCATCTATGGGAGGAAACATGGTGAATATTGGGAGATTCCACCAAGATTTTGGATACCGGGGATTTGGAAGACAAGAGGATCACTGTCATTGGGTTCGCGGAGTTTTGAAGACCGAAAGAATCAGGATCGTCCAAGCGGAGGACATGTGGAGTGATCCAGTCATCGGGGAAAGTCCAAAAAAGAGCATTTCGGTATTTCAGCTACCGGAAGATGCAGGGGTAAGAGTTCGAAACTCTTGACCCATAGAATCCCGAAAGAACCTGAGGCGTTGGATCAAGGGAGGCTTTGAGTCGTTGATATTTCTCAGAGGAGGAGAACTGGGGGGGTTCAAGATTTTAGTACTTTGGTATTTCAGATACCGGGAGTACGAGAGGACAAGGCATTGTTGCGCTAGGAGTCGCATAATTACAAAACGTGAATTGTCGAAAGCGTAGAAGGAGCATTGTCAGGTCACGAGAGAAAGAGATAGATTTTGGCATACCGAATATCGAGATTTCGAAAATCCTGAGGACATGAAATCTGCGTTCTTAGGAATGAAGTTCCTGAAAGGATTAGGACCGTTGATTTGAGAGTGGATCACAGCCGTTGATCCCAGCCAGGAGTGAAAGGACTGTATCGGTATTTCAGATACTGGGAAGTCTAAGGAGTAGGGACTAGAGGAAACCTTGCATCGGGAAAGCCGAAACGTGAAAACTTGAAGTTGTTGAGGAATAGCACGAGACACAGAGGAAGAGTGTATTCATTGACATTTAAAAGTTCAAAACTTTCGGAGTTTCGAGGATATGAGAACCAAGCATTTCAGCATCAGAAAACCCGAAATCGTGAAAGGAGGAGAAAGCCGGGAAATAGGCATTTCGACATTTCGGAAATTGGCCTTTTGGGAGTCTTGAAGATAAGAAGCCAAGCGCTTTGTGTCTAAAAACCCCAAAGAAGATTGTGGTCATATGAAGAGTGGTCACATGGACCAAGGATATGGCCCAGGGGGCTAATCATTGTTGAGTGATATTTCAACATTTTGGCATTTCAGAGACCGGGAGATCGAGGAGTCAAGGACTCTTGAAATCAGGACTTAGGAAGTGCCGAAACCCGAAATTCCATTTTGGGAAAAGGTCGCGGTCATGCTAAGGCCATGTGCAGGTGAAAGCTCACGCCTGTGGCATGCTTGTGCAGGTGGAGTTTCATGAAGGACCTGTGGATCGAATATTGAGGTTCCAGTAGGGATCCCAAGGATCCACTTCGGTTCAAAAGTGAATTCGTGAACGATCCTTAGACCGGGAGGTCACGCAGAGCCTGCTGAGGCAGGGGGGGTCTGCTTCAAAAGTGGTATCAGAGCTTGACTCTATTTGTGTATTTCAGGTAGAGGGAACAGGGAGGAAAATACTCTGATATACAAAAAAATGGTGACAAAGGCATCTTGCAGAGACATGGAGAAGGAAGACAAAGTGATGGAAACTCTGTGATGACTGTTTGCAGGTAGGCAGTAGTCAAGGAGGAAGTCAAGAGGACTGTAAAGGAAATATGGAAGCACTTGGGGTTGCTGAGTGACATCAGATCTATCAAGAGGACAAGTAGACAATGGGCATCATGACTACTAAAGGTCATGCACGTGGTGGGAAGAAGATCTATCAACAACATGCGAACGCTGCAAGGAATAAAGAACTTGTCGAGATCAGGGCAAGGATGGATGATCTTGCACTGTGGGTGCAATAGGATACAAAGTCAATATGGGTGTATGAATGGCCCATGAGGACGAAGGTAAAATGGCCATTCAGGGAATTGGTGGTCAGAAGACAACAGAGGCTATTAAAGGGATGGTTGAGGCATGCTGAAAACCTCAATGGACCAGAAGATGAGATGGTTCAGGTATGTGAGCCAGAGGCTGGGAGAAATCTCAGTGATGAGGATGAACTGAGGTCATAGGATGATCTCAAGAACTGCCAGGAAGGCAGAACAAAAATCCCAATTTCCAGGAGGGCAATGAGATGAGATCATTGCGGGATCTCATAGACTATCAGGAGGACAGCAAGGAGATTTCATGTTGCCAGGAGGGAAATAAGATGAGATCCAAGGATCGCATAAACTACCAGGAGGGAAGCAGAGAAATCCCATCTTTCCAGGAGGGCAAGGGAGAGCAGATGATCTAAGAGTTGAGTTCATATCAGCAAGGACAACTGATAGAAAAGGAAGATCATAGGAATCTTCTGATGATTGGAGGAATTGGGATATTCCTACCACATCACCCAGGGGAGGCAAAAGTATGTTGTGTTGATACAACAGTAGAAGGGCAGCCAACATTGACTGTCAAGGAAGAAGAAGCATTGGAGAAGATGTTAGAGGCTTCCCAAGCAGAAGAAGGAGATGAGCATTCTGAGGAATGGCTCAAAATTTTCAGTCGCGAAGATGAAAAGGAAAAGACTGCAGCATTAGAGCTTGCAACAAAAGAAGAAGAAGAAGCAGAGAACATGAGCTTTGCTGATCTGTATGAATAAATTGAATCCCTGGAGAGAAGGGTGAAGGTGCAGGACATGCACATCCAACAGATGAGGTTGGAAACTGATGGAGGAGATTTCCAGGCTGAGGAGCAACTGGAAGAAGCTGGAGACATACCAGCAAAAGAGATGGTAGTAGCAGCACTGTCAGAGGAAGAGACTGAACAACAAGTCAGTTAAGAGAATAATGCAAAGAAGACTACAACAGAGTGGACACTTAGTGCCATAGAGGATGAAGAGGATAGCATGGGAGATCATGGTGATCTGCCCATTTGAAGAAAGAATTTGCAGCAGAGGAGACTGCATGAACATAACCAACCATTGCAGCAGCTGGACGAGGTGATCGATGAGATCATGGGGCTGATGATGAGATCACAAGAGACTTCCAGCAAGGATAAGCTGAGTAGAAGGGAGACTTCTAGAGCAGCAGTAAAGCAACAAAAACAACAACAACAGAGAGATGGAGCAGAGATACAACTCCAAAGAGTTGTTTGGGATCTAGGTGGATTTCAATAGCCAGGGTGGAGAGCTCATGAGAAGGAGCTCATGAATTTTCACAGTAGAGGAGTATGATGTAGGAGCATCTCTCCAAGCCATCCATGTGCCAGTCATCCAACCAACTCAGTGCACACATTAAATGAGGAAAGGCACAACCCTTTCACGTTTCGAATTTGAATGTGAAGGCATTTAATATTTGTAAGGTTGTTAGAGCCAAAAGACTGTGCCTATATGTAGGCTTTAGATGTAGATAGCCTTTAATGGTTTTAAGGCTGAGATCTAGCTCCGATCTGGACTAGATAACCATTTATTGTAAATTCAATGTAATTGAATAAAGTAGGTAGCTTGGAGGGAAGAGCTCGAAGAGCCCCCTCATGTAAAAGATCTTTTGATCTTATTTTGAAGGAGATAGTGCAAGGTAGCAAAAGAAGAGAGTAGAGAGGAGGAACCAAGACTCTGTGAAAGTTTGAGCTCAGGAACACTTTGTAAATGAGGCATTTGATTTTAATAAAAACCAGAGCAGTTTTTCCTGCATATTGTCTATGTTGTGGGAATGTCCATGTGAGTTATATTTATGCTGTGAATGTATGTTGTGGATGTGCGTTTACAGGGATAGATAGGTTATGCTATATATAGAGTTATTTGATTTCAGGTTGGAGTTCTTTAAGGCTTCATGCCAAGAGGGCGTGACAGAACACTATGGATTCTGAGAGCCAGTGCATAGAGTGCATTTCCAATTCTGTGGAATTTAGACAAGGACATGCTAGGAGGGCACACCAACTGAAATCATTGACTTAGAGGAAGACCTCAAGGTTGCTGAACAACCTGGAGGAAATATTGTGTAGAGGAAGACACACTGGAAGACATAATCACTGTGGGATTCTGCGAGAACTCTACCAGGTGGGCATTGAGTAGATGCATGGGTTTCATTGAGGAGGAACTCCATTGTGAGTTCAAGAAGAAAACAGAGTCACTGAGAGAACTCTGGGGAAACTCTGCCAGGAGGGCATTGAGTCAGTGTGCAGATAGAGCACAAAAGGAAAGAACTCTTTTGAGTTCTGGAATAGAAGAAGAGTCCAAGGAAGGATCTTCATAGGGTTGTTGAACACCCTGCAGACTCAGCAAGAAGTTGCTTGAGAAAAAGAGTGCCAAGAGAGCATCAGATTCTCCATCTGAGGGAGAAGGAAAAAGGGTTAATTCCTTAGAGGTCGAAGCTACAAGAAAAGATCAGAAGAGATAGCACCTTCATGTGTGCAAAGAATTTGCATGGAGCACAGAAGTCGAAGAATCCTTTGAGGATTCAAGGACATAAGCTCAGGAGGAGTAATTATTTCATGGACAGAGCCATAGCTACAGAAGTCGTAGAGGCCAAGGAACTCGTTGGAGAGTTTAGAATCCCAAAAGTTGAGGAAGGACAACGTCTTTGAGAACCGAGGCGAGACCCAATGGTGTAGAGCTCGTAGAGGAAAAGCAAAGGTTGAAGCCTTTGGAATTTGGAAAATGTTCCAAAGTTTGGGAAGAAAGTGCATGTTCAATAGGAGGAGCACAACTGCCATTGGATCAGCCGAGAAGACCTGGACTGTGGATTCATGTCCAGGAAACATAGGAAGGGCGCAGTGGAAGAACAGGTATGAGTCATCAGATCCGGGTACATGGACCGATAACCGTCAAATCTGTCGAAAGGAGGATGAGGTTTAATCTTCACGAATAGAGAAGAGAGTTCGGAAAAGTCCCGATAGGGCATAGGCATCGGGATTTCGGATTTCGAAACTTCGGAAGTTCGGTGGTTCACAAGACAGCGAATCGACAGATTAGAACTCACAACTCCCGAAGTCCCAAATATAACTGAGCCGTCCATCTGAGAAAGACACGTGCCACAAGATCCTTTCATATCGGGGATTTGGACATTGGGATGAAGAGAACGGAAAAGTCTTTTGACTTCACAACTAGCGAAGTCCTGAAAGTGATTAGAGCCGCCATCTGTGGGAGGACACGTGGTGAAGATCGGGAGAGTCCACCAGGATTTCAGATACCAGGGATTCGAAAGACAAGGGGATCAGTGTCATTGGGTTCACGGAGTCTCGAAGATCGAAAGAATCGGGATCATCCAAGCGAAGGACACGTGGAGTGGTCCAGGCATCGGGGAAAGTCCCGAAAAGAGCATTTTAGTATTTCGGCTACTGGAAGATGCAGGGGTGAGAGTTCAGAACTCTTGACCCATAGAATTCTGAAAGAATCTGAGTCATTCGATCAAGGGAGGCTTTGAGCTGTTGATCTTGCTAAGACGAGGAGAACCGGGGGGGTTTAGGATTTTGGTACTTCGGAATTTCGGATACCGAGAGTATGAGAGGACAAGGCATTGTTGCGATAGGAGTCACAGAATTATGAAATGTGAATTCCCGAAAGTGTAGAAGGAGAATTGCCGGGTCACGAGGGCAAGAGCCAGATTTCGGGATACCGAATATCGGGATTTCGGAAATCTCGAGGACATGAAATCTAGGTTCTTAGGAATGAAGATACCGAAAGGATCAGGGTCGTTGATTTGAGAGTGGATCACAATCATTTAGCTCGGCCAGGAGTGAAAGGATTGTATCGGTATTTCAGATACCGGGAAGTCTAAGGAGCAGGGACTGGAGAAAACCTTGCATCGGGAAAGTCGAAATGTGAAAACCCGAAGTTACTGAGGAATAGCATGGGACGCAGAGGATGAGTGTATTCATCATCATTTCAGAGTTCGAAACTTTGAGAGTTCCAAGGATATGCGAACCAAGCATTTCGGCATCAGAAAACCCAAAATCGCGAAAGGAGGAGAAAGTCGGGAAATAGGCATTTCGGCATTTCAGAAATCGTCTTTTTAGGAGTCTTGAAGATAGGAAGCCGAGCGCTTTTCATCGACGAACCCCGAAGAATACTGTGGTCATATGAAGAGTGGTCACATGGACCAAAGATATGGCCCAGGGGGCTAATCGCCGTTGAGTGCTATTTCGACATTTCAGCATCTCGGAGATCGGGAGATCGAGGAGTCAAGGACTCTTGACATCAGGACTCAGGAAGTCCCGAAACCTAAAATTCTATTTCGGGAAAAGGTCGCGGTCGTGCTGAGGCCATGTGCAGGTGAAAGCTCGCGCCTGTGACATGCTTGTGCAGGTGGAGTTTCACAAAGGACCTGTGGATCGAATATTGAGGTTCCAGTAGGGATCCCAAGGAGCCGCTTCGGTTCAAAAGTGAATTTGTGAACGACCCTTAGACCGGGAGGTCACGCCGAACCTGCTGAGGCAGGGGGGGTCTGTGTCACAACTGTGGAGACATGTTCACAAAACTAGTATTATTAGAGAAGTGACAATGGTGCATGGCTTCACTTGGTTTGCAGAAAAGGTGATGAACAAAAGGAAGGAGCAAGGTATCAGGTTAATTGTTGTCAAGGTGGAGATTCTTGAATATGTCAATGAGTTTCCAAGATTTGGTAGATCCTATTTTGTAGTAGTTTGTTCAACCAAATCTACCAATTTGGTATGAACGCAAAAGTTCAGAAAATAGTTATGTAACTAATCTAATTATGTTCATTATTGATGTAATCCTATAGAGGCATAAAGGGGAATTGAGGAAATAGTGTAATGAAGAGGTGAGTGAGTGAGCTACTGTAATCTCCTTGATCTAAATAATAAGACAACCGATACCTATGCTTGGTGGACATAGGCCAACATTTGGGTGAACCAAGTAAATCTTTGTGTTTCTTGTCTGTATTGATTGTCTTATATGATATCACAGATGTTTTGTTCAAATGAAAATGATCTCTAGAGGGGTGGAATTCCTAATGGATATCTAATGACATCCCTATGTGATTAGATGATAGACTTTGTCCTAAGGTTTGTAATTTTTACTCTGTTGGGAGCAGTTTTCCTTCCTTTGTAATTTCAACTTGGTTAGGGGCGAGTTACCTATCCCTTAGTAGTTGGTTATAACCAATGCTTGGATTTAGATATCCATCATGGTGTTATTTTTTACTCTGCTTGGAGTCGATTGTCCGTCTTAACCCTTCAACACTTAAAAGTCATTTTGTGTGTGGATCTATGTACTTCTTTGGGATGTTTCTCTAATGATTGGAAGGTTATGTTTGTTTATCAGGATAGCATTATTTTTGGTAGAGAAGTGAAGGATTTCAATGATTTCTATTACATGGTGGGGAACACACTTTTTGTCTACTGCTATTACTATAATCAACCTAGGATCCAATGATATTGGAGACAATTGCATGGTGAGTGAATGTCTTGGATCATTGAAGTTTCTCTCTATTTGAAGGTATATATAAATTATTTGCTTGATAGTAGTATAAGTAAAGTAGTTAAGGTTTTTATGGATTTTGGGGGCTAATATTTGTAATGGTTTTTCTAGCGAGTGGCCACTTTTTTGGGGGGTGTGAAAACGAATAATATTGAATGACTTCCAATGGGAATTAACATATCATGGTATAAAGTTTTGGTATCGCACGATACCACTAATTTGATTGGTCAATTGTTTTTGTTTGTTTTGCATTGCAAAAGTAAAAAATACCCGATGGCTTCCACAAGACAATAAGACACCACACAATGGTGTGTAATGTTGTAAACTTATTAGGTCACCGAGTTATCATATATTCACGTTTCATTTTCATTTTTTATGCTATGAGGGATTTGTCCATGTTTCTCCACAACATGCATGATTTTTTTTATAAAAGATAACGAAGAATTAAAGTTGAATATTGTATATTGCAAAAGACCTGAGTTGGGCTACTTTTAGTTTTTAGAGATGCTAAAATTGTCTCTTTGGACAATGGAAAAAGAGACTAACGTTGGAATAGTTTTGCAAATGTTATATTTGCAAGTGTATGTATATCAATAGGTAAACTATGTAATTAACATGGTAATATAAGAAATTTGTATTTTGGTTTGATCTCAGGATTCGTTGATTCAATTTGGTTTTTTTAATAAATGAAAGGATTTTTCTCTTGCTATATATGGAAAGATATGGAAATAATGCACTATAAAATAATTAAAATTAATTTAACTTGTAGATTTTATATTAGGTTTGTCTAATTGTTCTATTTTTTGGCTATTTTTGTTGGAATCGAGCTTCATGAAATCACAATTTTATATTGTTTAAATTTTATTTATGAGTGCATAAATGAATTCATCATGTTGAAAAACCCACCAGGTATTAGGATTACAGAGGAATAAGAACTCAAATTTGCATATCCAACCATTTCTTACCATATTTCATCTACCATTTCTTACCATATTTCATCTAAAATTATCCCCGAAAATAACCAAAATGTAAAACGTTTAGACTACAACTACTATATTTGTATGCATATTAATATTAGTCTCAATATTTTTATTTATGTATATAGGTATTCATATGTATTAGACTTTTAATGTTTATTATCTTATTTAATTTCTACTAACCCTTGTTTACTTACCTCAAGAATAAAAAATTAATATCAAAACTTTCACATAACTTCATTCTAGAGTCCCTTTCATCAATATTCATAATTTGAAATGACCATTTTCAATTAGAGTCCATCAAAACCTAAAATTTTCTCAAGAAAATCAAATGCTATTATATTAAGAATATACTCCATTAGCAAAGTTACCTCGAATATAATCTACATGTATATTTAAATTCCCATTGATATGAAGGAAGAATAATGTTCTTAATCTCAATAATATATGGATGGAAAAGAAACCTAACGAGCTTAATCTCTTAAAAATATGGCAACTTCGGAATGTAGTCACCTCCACCAAACTCCACAAAGTCCTTTTATTGTAATTCTCAAATAAACCTTATTTCTTTACTACAACTATCGATGCATCCATATCTCCCAACACCATTTATCATGCACACAAGTAACGTTCATACACATATAAACTTCCATGCTCGACATGAAACTTCACATTATTTTCATTGGAATTCCAAAATAAACCTTATTTGTTTACTAAAACTAACAATGCATCCATTTCTCCCACTACCATCTATGATTTTCACAAAATCTGGAGTGCCATATGCATATAACCTTTAGCCTTATGATAAGCAACGCGATCCCCATCTTTAAATTCCATGTTCTCATCCTACGCGCATGATACAAGGGAAAAATCCATGTTCTCATCCTACGCGCATTATACAAGGGAAAAATTGTCATCATTGCGAGGTTCTTCAACATTCACATCAAGTGCAGTGAAGTCTAGTGTCATGAGACATACCTTCAAATAGTCCATGAACATCTAGCCTAATGAAAGATATTGATGATTTCATCTTATGAATATGATCATCTAAATCAATTTCTTATTCAAGACTTAGTCTCGTGAAAATTGCTGCTTGGAATTGAGACAACTATCAATGAAAAAGGATAGTCGAAATATTTAACTCTTGCAATTACCAACGATATCAAATACCCATATTATGATCCAAGTAATTTATAGATAATTCCCACATATCAACAATTCTTTCATCATACAGATTAGTAGACTTTACACCAGCTAAAATATCTCAACATTATTCTTCTCATTCCCATTTTGACAACCTCAACAACAACCTAAGTAAGAGCCCTTTGAAATGCATATGTTCTAAATTGACCAGTTGTTTGAAAATTCATGAAACATTTTTTAGAGTTAAAACATCTCGCTCCTATTGGGGGGTGATGTTTCCCTGTGAGGTATCAAAAACCATAGACCTGTCACTTCTATTGTTGGGCATGGAGTCATTCTCCATTGGCTGAACGACCTTTCCTGTTTTTCTTCTTCAAAAACAACCCAACACTATTTCCAAAACCTAAATTCTCAAGAATGAGATTATCTTTGTGCAAACTTGTTTCTCCTACTTCAATCAGAAAAACAAATTTGACTAAAAAAATTACATAAACAATTAAGCCATGCAAATATATTAGAGATCCCATGAGGTTTACCTCGATGCTTCATCCTTGACCAGAGTACATAGATGTTCAGTTGTTGCTAATGGAAAGCTGGTGCCTTATTCAATATTCTTCCAAGAGTTGTGAATACACTCTGTTGATGACATAATGTTACACTTTGGAAAAATTTATCCGTACAGATCTCCACAAAATCATATATTTCTATGCTTGAGCCATGGTTATGAAAATATTCTTAAGCTGCAACATCTACAATACACTCATGCCATGAAATTACCCCAACCCCCATTACATTAACTTGCTTTATTTCACGAAAACCAGTCAATGTATGATATTGCCAGTCTTTAGTTTTCTCTTTTTATCACGGATTATACAATGTGATAGAAAATTCCTTATTATTCTTCTTCTAGCAATACCCACTCGTTCAATATACAAGTCTGTATACTCATCATCTTCTTCTTTTGTACAATCTGAAAATTTGTCCATGATGAAGGAAATATGAAGAAATAAATTATTGCTTCATCCCTCTACTCAATAGTCACAACTCTGATCATTTCTTGTCCTTGTACTTCATTATCATAGTGGATGATCAAGAAATAAGAATCGGGAGACTTTGAATCAAATTTAACAACATTTTCTTTTCTTATTGTTAGCTGACACTTTTATTTCCAGTCCCCTTTTTGAGTTTTTATCCAAACTGGCATCTTCAATGTTCTACTGGTACCCAAGGTTCATTACTTTAAGTTCCAAAACCAAAATCTTCTTAGAATTAGCATGGTCATTACAAGAAACAAGGTGTAAACAATTTTCTTGTTGAAACCTTGAGCCATGGACATCTTCGAAAAGGTGTTCATCTTTTTTTGACTTGAGAATAACAAGTGTGTTGGTTTTGACTATTGTCCTGAACAAATTTGTCAATACAATCACTATTTTCCAAAAACCTACGGACATAATATTCTTCACATTCTTCTTCATGACTATGAGGGATGTCTATTCCACTCGCTATCACTTCCTCAAGTTCGATATTGTTCTCATTGTCATTCTTAAACTCTTATACAAAAGGGACTTCAATACTTTGGATATGAAACTTAGATTCATGGTCATAAATTTAAGTACCTTCAATCAATCCCAATGTTTGGTCCAGCTCCATTATGTGTATAGCCTTGTGATCTTGTGAGCTCTGATAGTTATTTTCATCATACTTCCGTATGCAATCACCATTTTGTAAAAACGTATATGCACTCTCCCACACATCATCCATACACTTATTTTGAATCACCATTAATAGGAAAGGAAAATATTAGACCAACGTAACTACATTTTTCATCACAAGTGTGTTGGTTTTGAATATTGTCTTGAACAAATTTGTCAATATAATCACCATTTTCCAAACACCTACAGTCATAATCTTCTTCAAATTATTCTTCATGACTATGAGGGATCTCTATTTCACTCGCTATCACTTCCTCAAGTTCCAAATTTTTCTCATTGTCATTATTAAACTCGTATACAAAAGGGATTTCAATACTTTCTGTATGAAACTTAGAGTCATAAACATCAATTTTAGTACCTTCAATCTCTCCCAATGTTTGGTCCAACTACATTTTGTGTATGGCCTTATCATCTTGTGAGCACAATGATTTTCATCATACTTCCCTATGCAATCATTATTTTTGTAAGCACGGATATGCACTCTCCTACTCACATCATCTATAAACGTATTTTGAATCACCATTAATAGGAAAAGACAAGACTAGACCTACATAACTACATTTCTTGTCACAAGTGTGTTGGTTTTGAATATTGTCCTGAACAAATTTGTCAATACAATCACGATTTTTCAAACACCTATAGGCATAATCTTCTTCACGTTCTTCTTCATGAATATGAGGGATGTCTATTTCAACCGTTATCACTTCCTCAAGTTCCATATTTTTCTCATTTTCATTAATAAACTCATATACAAAAGGGGATTCAATACTTTATGTATGAAACTTAGACTCATAAACATACATTTTAGTAACTTCAACTTCTCCCAATGTTTTGTTCAACTACATTATGTGTATGGTCTTGTCATCTTGTGAGCTATGACTGCAATTTTTATCTGTGATTTTTATCATATTTCCCTATGCAATCATCATTTTGTAAACACGGATATTCAGTCTCCTACTCACATCATCCATAAACTTATTTTGAATCACCATTAATAGGAAAAGAAAAGAGTAGACCAACTTAACTATGTTTATCATCACACAGTAGATTCATTGTATCTTCATTTGAAATATTAGTAGGTATTTGTTCTTATTCTAAGTCTGCTTCGACAACCATAGTTTATGCTTCTATATGATTTCACATTTTTCGTAAGAGTATTGATTTGAGGGTGATTCCACGAAGTTGAAGGAAAAAAAGTGGCAACGCGGTGAGCACAAACATGCTCACACAACAACACATGCATGTTCCTAGGAACACAAATGTGTTCCTAATGTGACATGCTCGGCAAAACCTAAATTTCCACTGATGATGCCACAAAAGCTCATCGATAGGAACGCATGTGCATTCCTAGGAATCTGTGCACGATCCTAAGAGGAACATGCATGTGTTTAGTTCGATCTCAAATAAAGGGCTTGTGATGCATTTTTTGGCCCAAATTGAAGCCTTGAGTTTTAGAAGAAAATGAGAAAATTGAAGGGAGGGATTTTTCTCACCAAGTGTCCATGGGATCCTAATGCCATCTTATAGGGAATCCATGTATTTATTTGTGTTTGATTCTTTTTTTCTTAATTTTCTAAACTCTTTAATTGTATATGTTTTGTAATTTTTAAGTTAATTAAAAAAAATGAACCTAATTTATAGAAACTGCTTTATTAAATTGCAGTAGAATAATTAACACTAAACCTAGACACAACCATAAGAATGCAATCAAAACCCGAACCCACAACCAACAAACTTAAACAAAAAAATTGATGAAGGGTCCATGTCTTTGAGATCAATTCTCCAAGACTTAAGGAGTACAAGATAGCATAGCCGATTTTCATTGGTCACTTCATTGGATGCCATTGTATCAACCATTGCAAGTTCCCAAGGGAAATTAACTATTATTTTTCAATACAGATCTAGGATGTTTGACTATTATGCTACTGAAATCAATAAAAAAGAAGTCAGATAATTGAAAAGTACATAATAAGAATTGATGTCACTGTTTATTGATCCTAGAACTGGACTAAAACCATTAATCAACAAGAGATATTTTTATGGATTGGTGCATCCACCAACAATTTAAGAATAATTGGACGTATACATGGTTCATGGTGTTCGAAAAAACTCCTTGCATTATCAAGGAGGATCATGTATATTTCCTCAGGAAATTATGGGAAAAGTTTGTTTTAGATCACCATGTCAACTACTTTGACATTGGTGAATTCTAGTGGGTGGGTCTTGGGGCCACACAAGGCAGAGATAATGTTATTTATGACTCTATGCTAGGTCCTCATCCTCCTAGGATAAGTCCTTACCCCATTTCTTAGCATCCTCCCATCATAGAAGGTATCCAACATACACATTTATCTATATCAATATTCATTTGGAGCCTGGTGTAGCATGGGAGTTTTCTAGTACTATCTCGGAAAGAGGAGCCTGTTGGTGACATTGGTAGAGGGGTTGGACCTTCAACCCCTGCAAAAAAGTGTAGTGAGGAGAGGGAACATGGGAAGAGTATTCATTCATGTGAGCCTCATATACACTCGAGTTGTGGGAATATTTGTTATGGGCTAATGGAGGCTAGTGGACATTAGAGTTTCATGGAGTAGGTTAGTATCTTAACAATATCTATGTTTTTCACACACACACACACATATATATACAATTTTATGTTTATTTATTTATGTGTCTTATTATATGATGTTTTGCAGTTGCTATGACCCTATATCATACCCTCTACATTGGTATATGCATTAATGTTGGTTTCCACCACTAACACAATAGTAGAGAGAGCTTGTTCATTTGGTGTATTGTATACACATGTATGTGTCACCTTTGATAAATTCTCCACAATGATTTTTTAATTCTCTAGAATCTTCAAATATAATCTTCTTTTCTTTTTACAGGTTTTGGTACCATATGGTGATGATGATATGTTGAGTCAAATCTTGTTTAAATGTGAAATTTGTTATATTTTAGTTGTTTAATTTTACTTTTTGGTACTAATAAAAATATTATAAATATGTATGTAGGTTGCTTCATCCACTGGTAGGTCACCTATACCACCATTTTTTCATTCACCACCACTACCTACATTCCACACATCATTTTCCCCTAGGTACAATGCTAGTCCAGTCTTTGACCACCCTGCCCTAGCTCTTGGGATACCTCTTTCCATTTCAATGGTTTTACCATCCCTTGTACAAATTATCGGTGTTTGTCACCACTCACCCCAAACATATTTCATATCCCATCCATCCACCATGGTTGCACCCATAGGCTACTCATCCCTACCACCTTTTGCATCGAATGCATCCATAGGGAATGCACCTATATGCCACCAACCCCCACCACATTTTCCATATGTTCCATCCATTGATGCTATCATAGTAGATATTGCCTTGAAGTAGGTTGTAGAACTGAGTGATCCACCTACCGGTGACTCTCCACCATTTCCTGATATATTCAGGGTGACATCATTCATTGATGATCAATTTTTATGTATCATGGATGGAATTGATTTTATGCATTTTTATTTAAATTTCATTCTTTGATCATTGTAAGTGATGCAGGGTGGAAATGTTGAGAGATTAGGGTTGTGGAGAAGGGTAACACCCTCGTGATTGTTAGTATCATCTACAATGATTTGTCTTAGGTTGAATTACAAAGTATAATTTTGTAATTTTCTTAATTCATTGTGGAAAACAACTTATAAGAATTTCATGTCTTTATCCAGTCTTTGGAGCATGAATCATTCCTAGGAGCAAAACCACTCGAGGTGTTTCTTCGAGTAAGAGAAGGAAGATGGATTTTCGTGATGCTCTTGATAGTTGTGAGGGTGTAAGTGGTCAACGAGTGAGAAATGAGTGTCATTTTGTATCAAGGGCACCATATGACACTTTTCCATGTTTGGGCACTTGTTGTTGTTTTGTATATTGGGCACGATGCGACATTTTGTAAAAATGAATAGTTGAGACAATGTTGAATGTGTGTGTGTGTGTATTTCATGGAACATTTTGTGTTTATTTGATGTTAATGAATGTAGGGTCCTTAACTAGATTTGGTTAAGCATGTGTCTCTTTTTTTCTTTCTAGTTACAGTCATGTGGAATCTATGACATACTAACCATTGATATTATCAATCCTTCTTGCTCCATTATTATATCACTCAAGCCACTCAAATCAATATATTGTAAAATTCAAGGTTAAAGATATCAAACTTAGGTATATGCACGTTCCCAAATTATTAAAATCATATGATACAATTGAAACATATACATAAATGAGACTTGCTACATGGGTTACATGACAACTTGATGAACTTGTAAATATTTCAAAGAAAATTTTAAGGGCTAAATTTTTCCATTTGGATATTTTTCCACTTAATGTATTAAAAAAAAACATTGTTCACCAATATTTAGTTTCTCCAAAAGTTTTTCGACCAAATCTCTATAGGACAATATTATTTTATTTAAAAAATAAACAATTTCAAAAAGAACTAGGTAAAATCCATATAAGTTTGAATAATTTTACCCAAATTACATGAAACATCAATAGTAGGAATTTTAAGAATTATTAAGATTTGTTAAGGTTTCTACAATTATTAGAGAAGAACGGATCCAAAAAATTACCACATTAGAGATCGAGGAAATTAGTGGACATTAATTCAACTATTTGTTTGTCATGTTTTAGGTCCAAATTGTGCATTGTTCATAGCTTTTATTTTATAACTAACTTGCATTGATTCTTGACAGTAGTAAGTTTCTTCTCATTCCACCTTATTCAGGATGTGATTACAACATATGGATGGTTTTCACTCAACAATTTGTCCTTGCTAGCAACAAAGATTGAAGCTATATTTGCTACTTCTCTTGGATATTTGAAGTTGTCATTGAGGGGCAATGTAATGTAATGCCATATTCATCTTCATATTACATCCATCATGTAATGTTTTTCTAGTGGCCACATTTACCATTGTACAACCTATCACTATGAACAATTTATACACACAATGAGGCATCAACCACAGTTATTGTTGTATAACCTATAATTCTAAGACATTTGTACATAACATGAGGCATCATTAGATTTGTGAGATCTCATATTGGCATGTAACACAACTCCAACTATGATTCTATCCCTCTATTCATCATTAAGGGGGAATTGTTAAATTTTTAATTAAATAAAGTACCTAGGCAAGTGTTTCTTATCCCTAGGCGCTTAAGGGGTGAGAAAGTGCCTAATGTGGGCTCTAGTCATTTAATTTGTGAGATGAAAATTAAAAGGTGACTTTATGACTTTAGTGAGGGTGAGTTAAGAGACTCCAAATCTTAGCCACTCATCTAATCCAATCTTAACCGTTGGATTAAGAGACCCCTCACCTACCTCATGAGGTCAATTAGGGTAGGAGGGCACACCCTAGCTAGGGCTACTGTTCATTTTCATCTTTTGGAGAGCAAGAGAGATCAAGAGAGAGGTTGATATTGAGAAGAGGAAGAATTTGCAGAGATGGGCATGCATCCCAAGGCATCAATCTAGCATGAGTTTCAAGGAAAAGTACAACATTGAATGCAGTCCGTACAGTACAGATTTCTAGAGGCCGTAGAACCATTTAGTATGCAAAGAAATCGAGTGAGATAGCAGAAACATTTCTTAGAAGTTTGGCATGCATCCCAAGGCTTCCATATATTCATTTATTGGCACATAAATTGAGGCACATGCTATCATTAATTTCTTGGTGAAATTCCGTATTGTCCGCATAGAATTTGGCATGATTTTCGAGGGATGTAAAACACAGTTTTCGAGAATAAAGGGAACGATTTTCGAGGAGTTGTTCCTACTGCATATTCCATACAGTCTTAGTATAAATTTGGCACAGAGACCAAGAAAGTCCATACAACATTTATTGTTGGGATAGCCATACAGTTGTATGGATTTCTGGCACAAAAATCGCGGAGCTTTCCGAGGACTGTTCAAAAGGAATTTTGCAGAAGAATGTCTGAGATAAGTTTTTGTAATTTTTGAAGATGAATATGCTGTAAAAGAAATTTCTGAGAATCTCATAAATAATAAAAATCCCTCTCTCGCTGGTTTTCCCCTTATGGGTTTTTCCAGGGTTGATGTTAGACTAAAAAAATCCGTGTCTATAATTTTATGAGTTATATGCGCTACTGATATTTTATTTCTGCATTATAAATGATGTTCAAAATCCTCATGTTTCAATTCTGAAATTAGTTTTTTGTTGTGTATTTAATTGTTGATATAAAACTGGGTTTGGGCATTAAACATTGGCTAAAAATCAACGAGACTGAAACTGGGTTGGGGTCTGGAAATTTTATATGGTATCAGAGCTGAGTTGAAAGAAGCAGAGATTTCAATAGTCAAAACGTTCGGACAACAGTCACATCAGAGGGAAGATTTTTGAATTTATTATTTTCAGCAGAAAAGGGTCAATGGCTACAGGTTTGAGAGTTGAGGATAGACTTGATGGGGCAACAAATTTTGTTTCTTGGAAGGAGAGGATAATATTTCTTTTGCAAAAAAACAAGTTGTGGGACATTGTGGAAAATACCACTACTCATCCTTTTGTGGTACCTACTAATGCTACTCTTCTTGCAGCTTACACTAAGAAGAGTATCAAGGCTAAGAGGTTTATTCTTGATTCCATCAAGGATCATTTGATTCTTGACTTGATGAGGAAGACACATGCCTATGATATGTGGGAGTCTTTGACTAAATTGTACCAGAGTACAAATGAGAACCGGAAAATGCTTTTGAGGGAAAAACTAAAGAGAATAAAAATGAACAAGGCTGAAAATGTGGTCACATACCTTACTATATTGACATAGATGAGAGATGAGCTTGAAGCTGTGGGGAAATCCATAGTTGACAGTGATCTTGTGAGAACAACATTGAATGGAGTTTCCAAACAATGGGTTGTTTCTGTGGATGGCATTGTTTCTAGGGAGAATCTTCCTTATTGGGAACATCTTTGGGATGACTTTGCTCAAGAGGAGACCTGGAGAGGTTATGCACATGGCATTTCATCTACAGGTCATGAGGAGGAGAATGTGTCTCTTGCTACCACTAGAAAGAAGAAGCTCAAAAAGGGTCCAAAGGGAGCACATAAGCCCAAGGGTGAAGGGAAGAAAGACATGAGCAAAGTCAAGTGATTTTCATGCCATAAGTTTGGGAAATATTGAGGTCAGTGTCTGAACAAGAAGAAGAAACAAACAACAACTTTAGTAGAGGTGGAAGAGTTTTCCACCAAGTTTGACAAGGAATTTTCCTTGATTGTGTGTCTATCCATGAGGACCACTCATACAGATACTTGGTATTTTAACAATGGTGCCTCTTGCCATATGACATGGGTTCATGAGAACTTGACATACCTCATAGAGATGGGAAATGTTGAGGTAGTGCTTCGAGATGATCGGGAGGTCAAGGTGGTTGGTAGAGAGACTATATCATTTCAGAGGGATTCTTTGCCTCCCATGACTTTGAAAGAGGTTCTCTATGTTCTAGGCTTGAAGAATAACTTAGTGTCAGTTTATACTATTGAGGAGAAGGGATATGAGGTCTTGTTCTTTGATGGGGAGGTGCTTCTTTTCCCCAGGGGGTCTAGCATCACTTCGGCAAAAGTGATTAGTACTAGACATGAGAGGTTGTACAAGTTTTTGTTCCAGCCAGTGAGAGCATTGATTCATACTACCAGCAACAATAGTGACCTATGTGAGCTATGGCATAGGAGGATGGAACATTTTCACCATGGGGCTTTGAGAGTTATGAGGGAGATGGTGACAGGAGTTCCAGATTTAAGTTCATAGCACCATGAGGTGTGCAAGGGGTGTGCTTTGGGAAAGTACACCAAGACTGCTTTTCTGAGCAGTGATAGCAGAGCAGCAGGGATACTTGATCTTATACATTCAGATGTATGTGGCCCAATGTATTTGGCATCGTTGACTAGTTCCCTATACTATGTTGTATTCATTGATGACTTCTTTCGAAAGTCCTGGATTTTCTTCATGAAGACCAAAGGACAAGTCTTCAGTCAGTTCCAAGA
>ML779339.1:1212966-1228853 GCA_009831015.1 Picea engelmannii
AGGATGGAGAGGATATTTAGACATGGGGAGGTAGCATATGCCGCAGAATGCTTGATCACTACTCAAAAGGATTCAGAAGGTCGACAACAATACCACACAGAGATCAAGAATTTATTGGGAAAACATCAACAGGTATTTGAGGCAATCCCACCAGGGAGACCACCTGATAGGGGGTTTGAGAACACCATTGAGTTAGAGGAGGGGGCCAAACCTATGATCAACCCCCCCTATCGTCATCCTAGGAGGTTCAAGGATGAGATAGAGAAGGAAATCAAGGAATTGTTAGTGATGGGACACATCAGACCGAGCAACAACCCATTTGCTTCTTCAGTTGTCTTAGTTCTGAAGAAGGATGGCACCATGAGGATGTGCATTGATTACCGATCCTTGAACAAGAAAACCATAAAAAATCGATACCCTATCCCACGCATTGACGAGTTGATGGATGAACTACATGGGGAAGTTTTCTTCTCGAAAATTGATCTACGCTCTGGATATCACCAGATCAACATCCGAGAGGAGGACATAGAGAAGACGACATTTCGATGTCATTTTGGACACTTTGAGTTCTTGGTTATGCCATTTGGGCTAACCAATGCACCCACTACATTCCAGTCTTGCATGAACCATATATTCAAGGATCAGTTAAGGAAATCATTCTTGGTTTTCTTCGACGACATCTTGATCTATAGTCTGTCATGGCAAGAGCATATGAGGCACTTGGATGAGGTATTGAGCATCATGAAGGCACAGTCATTATATGCCAAAGAGTCCAAGTGTGGGTTTAGTATGACAGAGCTACTTTACTTAGGCCACATCATAAGTGCACAGGGGGTACAGGTGCACCAAGAGAAGATCAAGACCATTCTAGATTGGTCGATGGCCAAGAATGTGACAGAATTGAGGAGCTTCTTCGGGTTGTGCAGCTATTACAGGCGGTTCGTCCGGGGTTTTTCTCAGCTTGGAGCACCGCTGACAGATCTTACCAAGCATGGGGCATTCATATGGACCGAGAAATCATAGGAAGCCTTTGATCACATGAAGGAAGTCATGAGAACTTGTCCAGTGTTGGCACTACCAGACTTCACCCTACCATTTTTACTAGAGTGCGATGCATCCAACGAAGGGATAGGTGCAGTTTTGATGCAGGGAGGACACCCCATTGTATTCGAGAGCGGAAATCTTAGTCAACCTGAGAGGTTGTACTCCATTGATGACAAGGAAATGTTGGCAATCATGCATGCCTTGACCAAGTTCAGAAAATATTTGGTGGGAAACAAATTCATGGTCAAGACTGATCACAACAATTTGAAGTATTTCCTTGAGCAGAAGGACCTCAATGAACGCCAATAGAAATGGGTGACGAAGGTACAGGCATTCAACTTTGACATAGATTATCTCAAGGGGAAGAAGAAAATTGTGGCTGATGCACTATCGAGGAGACCTGTGGCATGTTCTTTGATGGAGATTTCAGTAGATTGGAAATCCCACTTGTTAGTGGAATATTCCAAGAACAGGTTCGCTTGTGAGGTGATGGATGGGCAAATACAGGATGACTGATATAGGGTCATTGACGATGTCATATTTTACAAGGATAGAGTCTACTTGGTGCCAGATTTAGGGCTTAAGAAGAAAATCCTCACCGCAGTTCATGATTCACCTCTAGCAGGCCATCAGGGGTTTTTCAAAACCTATAGACAAATCTGAGAGAGATTCTCATGGAATGGCCTCAAACAAGACGTTATGAGACACGTCAGTGAGTGTGTGACTTGCCAGTAGAACAAGTCGGAGCATTCTCTTCCAGCAGGGCTACTTCAGCCACTCCCCATTCCAGAGCAGAAATGGGAGAGTATATCTATGGACATCATCACCGGTCTACCCAAGGTCCAGGGTAAAGACTGCATCTATGTAGTGGTCGGCAGATTGACCAAGTTTGCTCACTTCTACGCCATACCGACAGAGTACAGCGTAGTTCAGGTAGCCGAGCTTTTCTTCAGAGAGGTCTTCAGATTTCATGGGTTGCCGAAGAACATCGTCAGTGATAGGGACAGTCGGTTCATAGGGACATTTTGGAGAGAGTTGTTTCGGTTGGTGGGGATAGAGTTGACACCTAGCACCAGCTATCACCCTCAGACAGATGGGCAGACCGAGATTTTCAACAAGTCGTTTGAAGGGTGTTTGAGGAACTATGTAGGAGGACAACAGAGAACGTGGGTAAAGTGGTTACATTTAGGGGAACATTCCTACAACACCACCTTCCACATGTCCATTGGTATGACACCCTTCCGAGCATTATACAGATATGATGCTCCCACTTTGGTAGACTGGGTCTTCGGGGAGAGTAGAGCTCCCAAGGCCAAGGATTGGATCATAGAGAGTCAGGAGATTCTCAAATTTTTGAAAGAGAACTTGTAGACAACACAAAACCAACAGAAGATAAGTGCGGACAGGCACAGGATAGAGCACACCTTTGAGGTTGGAGATTTGGTTTTCTTGAGACTCCAACCCTATAGACAGTCATCTCTGAAGAAGAGTGGAGCTTAAAATCTCAAGCCTAGATTTTATGGTCCCTACAGGATCATGCTCCGAGTAGGTGAGGTTGCTTACGAGCTAGAGCTTCCAAAGGAGAGCAAGATTCATAACATGTTCCACGTGTCTTGCCTAAAAAAGGCAGTGGGACAATTCATTAACACATCAGAGGAGCTCCCCCCATTGGATGAGGAGGGACAATTGGAGTTAGTTCCGGAGGATGTTTTGGAATTCCGAGAGAGTAAAATAAGGAGTAGGGTCATCAGAGAGTGTTTGATCAGATGGAGAGGGCTTCCATTAGAGGACGCTACTTGGGAGAGCGAGCAGATGTTGTAGCACCCTAGACTGGTATTGCTTGAGGACAAGCAATTTCGGGAAGGGAGGACTGTAATGTCCCTTTCCAAATAGGAGCTCCAAAAGAGGAGTCTTAATGGTCTAAACCACCCCGTTAGACTATAGCCAGGGCCAAAAAGGGGTAAACAGGGTTACTAGAGGTCACTCCAGTCACTGGTGTTATATTCAGAAAGTGACATTGAGCTAACAAGAGTTAAGAATGCTTTACTAGAGGTCACCCTAGTCACAGGTGTTATATTCAGAAAGTGACATTGAGATAACAAGAGTTAACAACGCTTTACTAGAGGTCACCCTAGTCATAGGTGTTATATTCGGAAAGTGACATTGAGCTAACAAGAGTTAACAACGCTTTTAAGTCATTATGAGCTAAAAATAGAAGTCAACAGTGAATTAGGGTTTCAACAATGATTTAGGGTTTCAGGATGATTTAGGGTTTTGGAAAACTATAAAGGAAGGGTCAACGACCTAATTCATTATTATGCAGATTATGACTTGTCATTGAGGAGAAGAAGCATATCTTAGGAGAGATAGTTCAGTGTATTCCAGGAGGAAGACACCAGTTGGCTGATTTCTGTGTTGAAAGACACACCCTAGTCACCGGGAAGATCATCGAGGTCTTCCATCATTCTTCAGTGGTCCCATATTCCAGGTATTATCTTTTAGTTTCTTATTTGTATTCCGGCTAAGATCATTTTGTCTTTGGATCTAGCCGAGTGTTGTTATTTTATTCAGTCGCAGTTGCTTATTTATATTCCAGCTAAGATCGTTTGTATGTTGATCTAGTAGAGTATTGTCAGTTATTCAGCCGCATTCAACCATTTTTGTAATCCACAAAGATATCATAATACAAACTTGCAGTCCTTTGTCGCATTTATTATTTGTATGATCATTTATATGTTGTAAACCTTTGATCCTACACAGACATTGGCAGTGTTTCCTAGACTATCCAAGTCAGGAACATTACAGAGAGCCATGCTACATGGTTAGGGGTTGAAACTATTTATATGGGTTGAGGCATGCTACATTATAGTTTATCTGCAGAACAGGAGTCCCCACAAGGCTGTGGGGAGCATGACTCCTGAGGAGGATTTTTCTAGGAAGAAGCTTGAAGTGGGGCACCTTCCTATTTTTGGTTGCATCACATGTTCATATGTCCCTTATGAGAAGAGGAAAAAAATGGAGCCCACGAAAGAGAGAGGGGTGTTTGTTGCGTACAGTGAGACTTCAAAGGCTTTTTGTATATACCTTCCTTCCTTGAGGAAGACTCTCTTGAGGAGGGATGTCAGATTTGAGGAGGAGGGAGCCTTTAAGAAGTATAGAGGGAGAGAGAAGGGTGAGCAGTCTTCACCACAGATTTAGGTGAGTCCACAATAGACTAAAGTGACACAGAGTTTAGGGCCGCTAGTTTAAGGGACAACAGGTTCACAGGTGACAGGGCCACGGGTTTTAGGTTCACTGGCTACTGGTCCATAGGTTACATAATCAGGTACTTTAGAGTCTACTTCAAGATCATTATCTTTAGGAGATGGGCTTGATAAGGGAGAGTCCCCTCCATTGGACACTACCTCAGAGAGGAGGAATCCCAAGTGGCTTTAGGACACTTTGAGGGAGGCACAGGGTTCAGTGGGGAATCCCAGACATGTAGTGAGAGAGACTAAACCTACCGAGAGGTTTTGCAGCTACATCGCGATGGTGAACAATATTCAGGAGTTTTATCCTTCCACTTTCGAGGATGCCATTGGTAGACATGTATGGAGATATACCATGATGAAAGAGTACAATTCCATTAGGAATAATGATGTCTGGGAAGTTGTTCCTAGACCTGAGGGGAAGTTAGTGGTGACTTTCAGGTGGCTCTATAAACTAAAGCATGCTATAGATGGCAGCATTGAGAAGTAAAGATCTTTCTTTGTGGCTCAAGGGTTTTCACAGGTTGAGAGAGTCGACTATCATCAGACCTTTGCGTTGGTTTCTAGATACACTTCGATCAAGGTAGTGATCTCCATTGCAACAGAGATGGGTTGGAAGATCCACTAGATGGATGTGAAGACCGCATTTATGAATGGTCTTATTGAGGAGGAGGTGTATATTGAGCATCCATTGGGATTTGAGTTGCATGGGAGAGAGTCTCATGTCTGTAGACTGAAGAAGGCATTGTATGGGATGAAACAAGCTCCCAACACTTGGTATTCGAGGATAGATGCCTATTTGTAGCAGATGGGTTTTGAGAAGAGTGAGGCAGATCCCAACCTATACTTCATTGTGGTTGGGGAGGATCCTCTCATTATTTTTCTATATTTGGATGATCTTTTCATTATAGGGGTAGAGAGACTCATCAACAGCTGCAAGGAGAGCCTTACTTCAGAGTTTGATATGACTGACATTGGACTGTTGAATTACCTTTTGGGATTGGAAGTTTGGCAGGAGCCTGTACACATATTCTTGGGACAAGGGAAGTATGTGTGTGACATTCTGAGCAGATTTCATATGGCGGATAGTAGGCCCAAGACCACTCCCATGATTACCAACTGGAATAAGCTACATGCGTCTGAGTCACAGTTGGTGGATTCCACTTTGTATCGTCAGTTGATTGGGTCATTGATGTATTTGGTCAATACTAGGCCAGATATTTGTTTTGTTGTCAACACTCTCAGTCAGTTCATGGTGGATCCTAGTAGAGTGCACTGGGTGGTATAAAAACATGTGCTCAGGTATCTTTGTGGTATAGTATATTATGGTCTAGACTATCAGAGAGGAGATGGAGTTTGTCTGGTTGGCTATACAGACTTGTATTGGGAAGGATGTGTCAGTGACAGGAAAATCACTTCAGGGTGTTTCTTTGGATTGGGATGAGTAGTTCTGTCCTGGTTCAGTATTAAACAAAATTCAGCGGCTTTGAGTTTTGCAGAGGCTAATAATATGGAAGCCAGTTAGGCAAGTTGTGAGGCCCTTTAGCTTCGCAAGATGCTGGTGGTATTGTTCAGTGTGCATTTAAGGCCTACTGTGATTTACTGTGATAATCAAAGTTGCATTAAACTCTTGGAGAATTCAATTTTTCATGATCGGTCTAATCATATTGAGATTTGTTATCACTTCATTTGTGACTATGTTCAGACAGGAGTTGTGGAGCTACAGTACATATCTATAGAGGAGTAGGTTGCAGACATACTCACCAAGGCATTGGGCAGAGGCAACTTTGCATTTTTCAGGGACAAGCTTGGAGTGGTGAGTAACACTTTCCTCGGTAAGAGGGAGTGTTAAATTTTTAGTTAAATAAAGTACCTAGGCAAGTGTTTCTTATCCCTAGGCACGTAAGGGGTGAGAAAGTGCCTAATGTGGGCCCTAGTCATTTAATTTGTGAGATGCAAATTAAAAGGTGACTTTATGACTTTAGTGAGGGTGAGCGAAGAGACAACAAATCTCAGCCACTCATCTAATCCAATCTCAATCGTTGGATTAAGAGACCCCTCGCCTACCTCATGAGGTCGATTAGGGTAGGAGGGCACACCCTAGCTAAGGTTTTTGTCAATTTTCATATTTTAAAGAGGAAGAGAGACTCTAAGCTTGAGAAGAGGCAACATTTGCAGAGTTGGGCATGCATCCCAAGGCAGTAATCTAGCACGTGTTTCAAGGCAGAGTACAACATTGAATGCAGTGTGTACAGTACAGATTTATAGAGGTCGTAAAACTATTTATTATGCATAGAAATCGAGGGAGATAGAAGAAACATTTCTGAGAAGTTTGGCACACAACCCAAGGCTACCATATAATGATTTATTGGCACATCAATTGAGGCACCTGCTGTCATTAATTTCTGGGTGAAATTTTGTACTCTCTGTACAGATTTTGGCATGATTTTCGAGGGTCGTACAACACAGTTTTCGAGAATAAAGGGCAAATTTTTCGAGGAGATGTTCTTGCTGCATATTCCATATAGTCTTAGTAGAAATTTGGAACAAAAACCTATATAGTATGTACACCATTTATTGTTGAGAAAGCCGTACAGTTGAACGAATTTCTGGAAGATAAATCGAGGAGCTTTCCCAAGACTGTTCAGAAGGATTTTTGCAAAAGAAAGTCTAAGATAAGTTTTTGTAATTTCTGAAGATGAACATGCTTTAAAAGAAATTTCTTAGAAGATCATAAATAATAAAAATCCCTCTCTCACTGGTTTTCCTCTTGTGGGTTTTTCCAGGGTCGATGTTAGACCGAAAATATCTGTCTATAATTTTTTGAGTTTTATGTGCTGCTGATATTTTATTTCTGTGTTATAAACAATGTTCAGAATCCTCATGTTTCTATTCTGATGTTAATTTTCTACTGTGTATTTAAGTGTTGATATAAAACTGGGTTTGGGCATTAAACATTGGTTGAAAAATCAACGAGACTGAAACTGGGTTGGGGTCTAAAAAATTTACAGGAATGTTAGAATGTGTTAATGATTTCCTAGTTGTTGTAGATTACATGGTTATGGAATTTTCTAATGTTAATATTCAATAACTCTTTATATTGTAAAAAGGGTTTATCCAACATGTATCATGGGATTTGATCTCCTTTCACTCTCTCATATATAAAAGAGGTGAAGGAGGAACTTTAGTACTACAAGGGAGTGTGATGCAATCCATATGGAGGATTTATCTTGTAAGATTAGGGAGATTACCTAAGGAATACAAATACGAACTTCAATGGATGTTTCCCCACATTGGGGTTTTACAACATAAATACTTGTCTATCTTGTCTCTCTTTTATTTCTTTATTTACTATTTATTGATTCATGCATTGGAGTATAGATAGGTCGATTTCATTATATGTTTATTCAGATTTCTCATATGTAACAAAGATAGGGTGCATGTATATTATTGTGGTGGATGAAGTGCAATGTGGAATCTATGGGTTTTATAGTGCAACTATTGAGTGTGACATCTAGGTGGTTCAAGTGGAACAAAGTGTGTGGATGTGGCCGTTGTTGAACAAGTTTGTGTTGAAAATAGGATTCATGTATAGTCATGTGGTGGACAAAGCACAATATGACATCTATGATTATTATGGTGAAAAACTTCAGTGAGACATCTAGGTTGTGCAAGTCGCACAAAGTGTGTGCATGTGGTGGTTATTGAGCATGTATGTGTTGAAAATAGGGTTCATGTATAGTATTGTGATGGATGAAGTACAACATGGATTCTATGGTTCTTATCGTGCAACTATTGAGTGTGACTTCTAGGTGGTGCAAGTGGCACAAATTGTGTCTATGTGGAGATTATTTTACAAGTATGTGCTGACATTAGGATGCATGTATAGTATCTTAATGGATGAAGCACAATGTGGCATCTACGGTGCTTATGGTGTAGTTATTGAGTTGACATATAGGTGGTAAAATTTTCCCAAAGTCTGTGCATGTAGTGGTTATTTCACAAGTATGTGTTGAGAATAGGGTGCATGTATACTCTTGTGGTGGATGAAGTGCAATGTGGCATATGTGGCGCTTATGGTGTAGCTATTAAGTATGACATCTAGGTGGTGCAAGTGGCACAAAGTTTGTGCATGTGGTGGTTATTGCACAAGTATGTGTTGACAATAGGGTGTAAGTACAGTCTTGTGGTGGATGAAGCATAATCTGGCATCTATGGTGCTTATGGTGCAACTATTGAGTGTGACATCTAGAAGTGGCATAAAATCTATGTATGTTGTGGTTATTGCACAAGTATGTGTTGAAAATGGGGTGCATGTATAGTCTTGTGATGGATGATGGCCAATGTGGAATTTTTTGTGCAACTATTAAGTGTGACACATAGGTATTCCAAGTGGAAAAAGTGTGTGCATGTGGTGGTTATTGAACAAGAATGTGTTGACAATAGGGTGCATGTATAGAATTGTGGTGGATGAAACACAATGTGGCATCTATGGTGCTTAATGTTGTGGATAAATATCACCAACAAATAAGAAAGACCTCAATTGTGTACACCCTTGATCCAAGATTGATAGTGGGATATATCTCTATGAGATTTTCCTATATCTAATTAGATTTATTTCCTCTTACACTAGAGGAACGAGAAGCATATCTTATTAAGAATAGGTTGTACTTACGTATCTTGGTTGACATAGCTCTAGATATATATATCCAACTTTTGCAATCTACGTCCTACATAGAAGTGACACACAAATACCAATATACAAACCCTTTCAATCATTAGGAAATCCAAATATATTATATATTTAATCTAATCTACCCAATGCAAGATCATATCTAGCATGCAAAGATTAATATAACAAATTTGGGAAGGGTAAAACACATAGATCTCTCTCTCTCTCTCTTTGTGTGTGTGTGTGTGTGTGTGTGCGTGTGTGTCCCATGGGCAATGAAAGGGGTTTCATTTAAAAGTACATGCTGCAATAATTCTAGAGGATATCTTATACATATATTAGTCTCCATATGAATTAAGCTTTTCATATGTGAGGGTTAGGTAGGAGCTAGAGTAAGGATCTAGGGGGACTGCATCATGAATCAAAGCATGAATACACTCTTGTATTTGTCCTTTGTTATCTATATAATGAAGGACTACATCATGAATCAACGTATGATTAATGAGATAGAGTAAGGATCTAGGGGGAATTCATCATGAATCAAGGTATGAATCAAGGTATGAATCATCATGAATCATCATGAATCAAGGTTATATATATATTAAAGGAAAAATACATGAGTGTATTCATACCTTGATTCATGATGCAGTCCCCTAGATCCTTACTCTAGCTCCTCCCTAGCCCTCACATAAGAAAAAATGACTTGATATGAAGACTAATATATGTATAAGATATCCTCTATAATTATTGTAGCATGTACTTGTAAATGATTCCCATGAAGGAACTTGACCATGATGTTTATGACTTGGATAAAATGGGATATCGAAGAACCTTGGCTACACCATTGGATTGTGGGTTGCTAAAATTCTTCCAATGCTCGAACAAACATTCCCAACCACACTTGATAGACATGTTGGTTAAGTATTGGAAACCAAACCAATAGTTCTTTAACATAGAGGGTAAGTATACAGAATTTAAGATAGAGGAAATATACTTCATTATTGGGTTGTAATGACATGGGCCACTAGTGATACTATCAAGAGGCCTAGGTGGGTCAAACCAATTGATTATGGACTACATCAAATAATACTTCTACATGGGAGAAATAAGAACAAGAAACACGCTCTAAATCTAATATGTGATGGGTATATTGTTATGAATGATCTTATTCATGAGTACCTGGGTTGAAGGATCAACAAAACCACATCTAGCCTCAAAAAATCACATTCAATATGCCTTGGCATGCTTGGATCCAACAATGTTTGATTGGTTCTTTGGGTTGCTAATCAACATGAAGGATCAACTAACTGATTGTAAAATTGGGAAAAAAAAGTGTTTCATCTACAACACTATCTTTGTCACCTTATTCCTAGACCAGATTCTTATGAGGCCTAGGGTAATTGTACCAAGGTAGGGCCTAGTGATCCAAATATGTTGTGGTGGACAAGTCACATGGTATGAGACATGGGTGGGAAGGTGGATAGTCATTACGAACATGGCTAGGTTCATTGATGGAAAGATCAGATTGTTACCATTGAGGACTTCCCTTCTGAGGAAATTTACATCGGTCATGACTGAGAGCTCGCACTACCACCTGGAAAATAGTGGGGAACGCTTTGTGAGTGAGAAAATTGTTTTTTTTTCAATTTTTAAGTTTTATAATGTCTTTGGGTTTTTAACATATGTGTTTTATTTAATGATGTAGTATAACTAACCAAGTTGTTGTTTCAATCATGATGTTATTTTTGTAAATCATTTTATAAAACGTCAGTAATAACATGCATGTCCTAGGAAAATCCATACATCCTTCTAAGTCTTTGGCAGTGGAAGTTTAGAAATTACTTCTATCTTTACTAGATCAAATTTTGTTTTTTCATAAGAGATATGATGACCAAGGACAATGGATTTAGTTAGAAATATACGGAATTTTTTATTACTCAATGAAATATTAGTTTCTTCACATCAAAATTTTCTCAATATTTTCTAGTGCTTCTATGAATGTATTACCATAATCTATAAAATATTCCATGTATACCTCAACATAGTCATTAATCAAGTCAAAAAAATACCCAATACTTCCCTCCAAATTATGGTTGGTGCATTGTATAATCCGAAAGATAACACTCTATAAGTGAATGTCCCGCATAGGAAAGTAAATGTGGTTTTATCTTGATCTTCAAGTGCAATTTGTATTTTATTATATGCATTGAAACAATCAAGAAAAAAAAAAAACAATTCCCATCTAATGTATCTAAGACTTGGTCAATGAATGGAAGAGGGAAGTAATATTTTGATGTAGCTTTATTTAATTCTCAAAAATTGATACAAATACGCCATTTACCATTCTTTTTCGGAACTATGTGAAGGGGTGAAACCCATTAGCTTTAGAAATTGACTAAATGAAGTTTTCATCAAGAAAATTTTGTAGTCCTTCTTTTACTTATTTTAGAGTTCGATTTGTGTGCCTTTGGGGTCGTCTAATGGGTCAAGAATTCTACTGAGTATAAATGTAATGAACAGAAGTGCTAGGGTGAATTCCTTGTGTAACTATACTCCCATGAAAATGTACTTGAATGATTTGGTACATTTTGCAGTTATACTCCCGTGTAACTATATATATATATATATGTTTTGAAATGTGTTTATCTATATATTATATATATAACCACTTGCAAAACTGAAAGGTCATGGGGAATAGAATCACCGATATTCATCCCCGAGGTGTAGGATAGTCAGTGACAGAGTGTGTTGTTAAGGAACTCCATGATGTTAAAGTCACCAGTTCAAAACCTACACAGAAAAAAAATCCATCCATGTTAAGGGTTGTTGTGGCTCAGGACGGGTGCGATCCCCGAGAGATTTTGATGGCTTAGATGCCCTTGAGTCATGGTTTCTTATCCACAGGTTAGTCCCATATGTCATGGACAAACTAACAAACTAAAAAAAAAAAAAAATCCCCGATATCCACCTTTTATGGAATAATTTTTAGCCAACGTGCCATGGATAAGGTTTGTTAAAAAAAACCACGATATTTGTAATTAAATTAAGTTGCAAAATAGAATATATTTAGGGTTTGGTTAAAACAACCCAACAACTTGTATTTAATGCATGCCTATAATTTTGGGGTTTAGTTAGAGGCTCACACCTATTTAATGGAATGCACCCCAAAGACATTACACACATTTTTATGCGTAATTTTGTCTCGTAAAACATGGAAAGGGTACAAAGGGTACAAGGGTACACTCTAAAGCGTGTCAGGGATCACCTTAACGGAATTTCAAGTATTTATATCGATTTTACATGATTTTTCACCAGTAATTCAACAATGCATTTTGTTTCTACATTTGAGCAATTTGTAAAAAAATCAATGTATTATTTCTCATTCCAAGGGGATTCTGGGGCACTGTAAGCATAATATAGTCGACTTTATACTCATTTTTCTCAGTCCTTTTAGAGGAATGCAAGGGTGATGCTTTTTTTTCTGCATCAAAGAAGCACATTTGAAGGGTGTATTTAGCTATTGTATTTTAAATTCCTTTTATTGTACTTGAATCATTTGAGCATTAATAAAGTGATGATGCATTTGCTTATGTAAGATGGAGTATGAAAGTTATGATCATGAGTTAAAGTGTTTTTTTAAGTAAAATAAATCACTTACATGTTATAAACATCGTCAATAAAATATTCTTGGAATAAGAAAGTGGTCTTGAACTTAATGATATTTTCAAATCATTTTTTTTATAGGTTCTATCCATTTCCAGATCACTTATTCTCCAATGAGGAAATCATTTGTGCCAATATTGTATCCATATCTACAATTGTAAATTAGGATTGTCCTACATAGAGGTACAATAATATTATAACCGAAGTCTTTTGTACTGAACCAAAAAATCCAATACCTACAATATTGATTGGGCATTTGAAAAACTATAAAAAATCACCTTTACACATGCAAAATCTACCATAAATTTGATAGAATCTGCTACAACCCAAGATTGCAAATAGTACATCCTATTTTTCACTCCCTGAGAGATGGGGGTTGATTTTTCCATAAGATAAGAGAGTGTCTAAAAGGGGTCCAAGGAAGATAATTAATTATGGGTATTACTTCATCTCATTTCCCTGAATTTTATTATCATTGGGGATAAATTCTATTTTTTGTTTGATTTTATCAGAGCCCAATCATTAAAATCGTGTAAGAGGGTGGGTGTGAGAGTCACATCCCATACTTATTAGAAGCACGGGGTTGAATTACAATCAACATTGGGTAGAGTGATTAGTCAATTATCTTGGAAAAATAGAGGAAATTCATATGGGAGAGAACATGTAGTTTTTTATGAACAACAAACAGAGAGCAAGAAAAAGAGTACTAGAGCTAGACCAAGAAGGTTGGGTGAATTCTGGAGCATGATGGAACATTTTCAGAGCGTTTTGGAGTTGAGTATTGAAAATCCAAGTTGTCAGGCCTGGAGAGTGAAATCTTATGTGAGTTGCACTATAACAACAAGTGTTTGTTGTTATTTTCCTAGTAGTTATCCTGGAAGTAATCGAATCTTGCAAGTATTCCTATATTTCACAGAGATTGGTCCTCGATGACAAGTGGTAAATGAAGGTGGTATAGCGAAAGTTGTACATGGAGTTGGGAATGTTAGATTCCAACTCAAGTTTGGGGAACTCTTAGAGTTTGATGGAGTTCTCTTTGTTCCAGCGTTGAGGGTTAACTTGCTCTCAGTCTTGACCTTGGAGGATGCAAGATATTTTGTATTGTTCAAGAGGGAACATGTCTTTATCTATAGGCATGGAGTGGACCAGGTAGAGCTGTAGCTGATCAGTAATCGAGTGGACAATTCATATATGTGGAGAGGACAACCTTCAGTGTATCATTCAACGTCGGATGAGGAGCGTGAGGAGGCTTATGAGACTGTTGTGGCACCAAATATTCAGTCTTTCATTCCAAGATAAGAGAGTGAGTCTCTTCTAAGCACTGGCAGGAGGCTTAGCCAGGTTGATCAAACCAATGCTCAAGTTGAAGTGAGCCGAGGGTTCCAGGATGTTGCTAGGAGAATATCTTCTAGTTTGAGTTATGTGCAAGTCCAGCTTAAAAGGGAGCTCCTACAAAGCACAGTGTGATTGAACAAGATGATAGTGGTGGTAATGAGTACTTCCCTCGCTAAGAGGGAGTGTTATATTTTTAGCTCGGGAGGTACTACCCATGTTTTGTCTTGCATGCCAATGTTACCTTAATGTTTACACTACCAGGAACTTAACTTTTTAATCATTTTTATAAAGTTGTTTTAAGTGGTTCTTTTATTAAAGTGACTTTTTAATAAAGTGTACCTTCTAGTTTTAAAGTGACTTTATTTTCATAAAACACTTATGTAATAAAGTGAAATCACTTTAAAATTTCAAATGATCCATTTTGGACGGAATGGATCATGACCCTTGATATTAAAAAAAGACAACATCTAATCTTGGCCTTTGAATTTAGGGTTGGAGAAGGTGATCCAAGTGGATATCAGTGGCCACCCACCTTCTCCAACTGGCCCCAAAACATGTTTTTGGCAATTTTGGTAATTTACTATTTTTAGCAGTTTTTAACTTCTCGGGCCTTTTTGAGGCCCTAAACGATGTTTTTTGAGAAAATAGAGAGAAAAATGGATCGTAGATTGATGTTTCTCACCCAAAAGTTGTAGTTCTCAGATATATCTTTCCAACAAGCTATTGAGCGCCCCAAACAGAGATCGTATGCAAAAGTTATGCCCCTGGGATGTTGACGTATCAACTACCCCCATCGGGGCCCACAAACCTTTTGGCTTTTCATCTTCCAGGGTTAGGGTTTGGGATTTTACTTATGTTAAAAAGGCCCTTAGAGCCTCAATGTAATAATCATCTTTTGGTGGATGCGAGTAGCTGTCACATCTCTTCTCAGAGATAAGCTACCACCATTCTAGCGAGTCTTTCACTCTGTATTTTACAGTCTTTGTACATTTATTTCGTTAATAGAAATTGTGTATTACTGTATATCTGTGACTCTTGTTTTATTTCTTTATTATATCTCTGATCTCATTTTGTGTCAAAAATAATCTGGATCAGTGGTATCAGATCAGGCTACTCTTGATCGTTTTTCAGTGCATGTCCCCGACGAGGTTCAAGTATAACAAGTTGGGTCTCGAGCATGTCTCTCTTGAGGAAAATCTCTCTCACACACCCAAGAAACCCTCAATGACGGAAGAAAATAAAAATGACGGAGCAAACGATCCTATTAGTCTATTTCTTGAGCAAGCTCTCACGTGACAGAGGGACGAAATGATGGAGAATTTTTCCCACATCCTTCAACGCCTGCCGATAGCATCACACGCATCTTCATCAAGTGGCCACTTTGGAGGCACCTCACCTTTCAAGGTACAGGTTAATTTTGATATTCCCGTATTTGAAGGTCAAATAGATGAAGATGCCCTAGATAAATGGTTAAATCTGCTAGAAGGTTATTTCTCTGTTCATAATTTTTCCTACAAGGAAAAGATCACCTTCACACTCCTTAAGGCTCTCCCCCATGTCAAACATTGGTGGGAAACTTATTGGGAGCAGAGTTTCACAGAGGAGTCTGGAATATATGGGGCCGAGCCCACTTGGGATTGTTTTGTGGATGTAGTAAAGGAACAATATTACCCTGTTGGAAACTATGAGGACCAGTACATGAGATGGACAAGACTATGGCAAGAGAGGGGCCAAGCAGTTCCGAAGTTCACCAATACCTTCCATACCTTGCGCACCAAGCTAGGTATCAAAGACTCTGAACGACATTTGGTTCTGAAATACCGTGGGGCTCTACATAGATACATCCAAACTAAAATGGATTTTCTGGACATCTCATCACTCGGTGCTGCCTATCGATATGCTGTTAAAATCGAGCAGAAATTTAA
>ML779339.1:1238975-1259565 GCA_009831015.1 Picea engelmannii
AAGGATATGTGTATGCCAATTAACCCCATTATTGACACATGTCGGTCTAGTCACATGTGAAATTTCAAGAAGATTTTAGAGGATCCAAAACCATAACACTAATTGAGGGTTGAAGCATGCAAAAAAACCAACCCTAACCCTCAACGGCTATTATTAGTCTATGTCAAGTATTGGACCGCTCCGAAGAGAAGGGGTTTTATTATGTTGATGTTATTTTTCCATAGTTAAGAAAAACATCTAGGAATGGGATATTGAAGCATAGTAGAGGAGGTAGAAGATTTCATAGAAACCATTCAAGCCATGGTGTGCATGGAAAATCTATAGTGAGTGCCCCTTTATTTATACTTGCATTTCATAACTAAGAAGAAGAGAGAAAAGCATAGACTTCACCTTCTAGATGGGATTTCTCCCGTATTGGGTTTCTGAGGCCATGTTTTGTGCTTATTTTTGTGGATGGTGTCTTCATTTCCTTGTTTCTTGCATAATATTGTAAGATTTGTTATAATGAACTATTCCAGTGGAATATCCACGACAATTTACAAATCATATCATATTAGAGCAGTCTTCTTTGGGGTTTTTTTGGAAGTTGCAATATCTAGGAATTCACTTAAGAAGGAAGACTCTGAACCCTAGCAATGGTAGATGAGTCAAATTATAACAAACTTTGGGATGGGGTAGATAACAAATTATCAAACTAGAATAACAGTTCATTGACATCTCTTGCAACATGGCCCTCCTCATGGTGAATCTAGAGAACAAGTTTGGAGCTTTTAGGGAGGTTGGTGGTTTTAACTCAAAATTTGTATCAGAAAAGAAATTGGGGGATAATCAAGACCCTCAAAATCAGCCAAAAAAATATCCAAAGAAAGAGAAACCAACTTCTAGTCTCATTACTTATTCACAAGATCTCTATTCAAAATGGAAGTGAAAATTGACATCAATCCCTACTAAGGTGATATTGATGTTGTTAATTTGAATGATTGGTTGCAATAGTTAGAAGTTTATTTTATTTCCCATAACATAGAATACTTGAGAAAAATATTTCATTTTACCAACTAAAAGTAAAGGGCCATGCATTAACCTAGTGGGAAATCCAAACAAAGACATTTAGGCTAAAGGGTGATCCCCCAGTAACCAAATGGGAGGAATTTAAAACCCTCATTAAGTGTCAAATCTATCATATTAGGTATGTAGAGGACGAATGGATCTACTCGTATCACTTCATGCATAGGAAAGGGTAGAGTGTGAAAGAGCACACCATTGAGTTAAAAAATTGGAGAATATGTTGGGTATCTCTCCCAAGAACCTAGATGTACTCCTCAAGTATCTAGAGGGTCTACACATTCACTTATGCAAGAAATTTATGTTATTTAAATTTAAGATAATTGAAGAGGAATGTATTCAAGAAAAATACCTAGAGACCATAGGAAATAAGAAAGGAAAACCAAGTGGTTCCAAATAGAGGAACCACTAAGATAGTTCCAAGGAGGGTAAGAAGAAGTGGAAAGGAAGAACAAGAAGACAATATCCATTCACATTAATGAAATGATCCAAAAAACCAATGCAACCATTTTAATATCAATGGTAGCATTGAATATAAGTGTTGGAAGGTACATCCAAATATAAATAAAAAAAACATAAGAAAGGTGCCAAGAGGTAGAACTTGTTAGCCATTGATTTAGGAAACTAGGTAGAGAGAAACTTAGATGTAGATGAAGAGATTGTCTACATTGCAGTGCAAAAGGAGGTGAACCTAGGTAACCTTCATCATAGAGAAGAGAAGGATATGAATAAACTCTTTCATATTAAGATCCAAGTAAAGAAGACAAAGGTGAATCATCTATTTGATTTTGGTTCACATGCTAATCTCATAGCAGCAGATCTAGTCATCAAGATTGGATTGGAAATTTATGAACATCCTAATCCATATCCATTAGAATGGGTAAATAAGCATGTGAATCTCTAGGTCACTCAATAATGTAAGATCAAATTTTGTATAAGTGCAAACCATACTGATGAAGTGGAGGTAGATGTATCACCACTTGATGTGTGTGTTGTAGTGTTTGGAATCCCTTACATGTATACAAGGGATGTAATCCTCATGAGGAGAGAAAAATAAGACTAGCAAATCAAATATGGGAATTATTTCACCATCAATGCATACAAAGGTAAATCCAAAATCTCTCTAGTGAGTGCTAACGAAGCCAAGAAATTGATAAGTTATAGTAGGAAGTTTTCATTACTTTGCTTAAGAGAGAATCGAACATGTGATGAATTGGTAAAATTAATTTTATCTTTGGAGGGATGTACTGAAGAGAAGAAACACTATTTGGAAGAGTTATTGCGGGAATACAAAGAAGTTTTTTGGTAGCCTAAAGGATTACTATCTAAGATGAAAGTGGAGCATGAGATACAATTATTTCCTGAATCTCCATTGTCAAATATTGATCTAAAGAGATAGTGCATCTTAGAAGTAGATGAAGTGAAGAAACAATTGCATTAGATGGTAGAGAAGAGAGTAATTAGAACAAGTATCTCACCTTGTGGGTCACCTATCATAATAGTACCCAAGAAGGATGGGACTTGGAGAATATGTATCAACTATACATATCTGAATAAGGTCACCCTCAATAATTAGTACCCTCTTCCTAAGATCAATTATTTGTTAGATCAATTGTAGCATGTCAAGTACTTCACCAAGTTCAATTTCAAATTGAGATACCACCAAGTATGATTTAATGAGGAAGGCACTTGGAAGATCTCTTTCAAGAAAAAGGAAAGGTATATATGAATGGATGGCAATTCCTTTTGGTTTATGCAATGCACTGTATACATTTATGCATTTGATGAATAATGTATTGCATACATTTTTAGATTCATTTGTAATAGTGTACTTAGATGATATATTGGTTTATATATATACCTAAGAATATCATATCTCATGTCTCATGCAAGTGTTGGAAAATATAAAAAACATTAGCTACTGGCTAACATTAAGAAATGTGAGTTTTCTCAATAGTCATTGGTGTATTTTGGGACCATGATTGGTGGAGGGGGACTCAAGATAGATCCTGTGAATATGGATGTCATTCTCAAGTGGCTAGTTACTACTAATGTCACTAAAGTGAAGATCTGTGTTGGGGTAGTGAAATATCTATGGAAGTTTATAATATCATTTTTAGCTATAGCTACACCACTTCATGCCATAATAGCTAGTGATAAGAGGTTCTATTGGAGGAAGAATCGTCAAAAATATTTTGATGAGCTCAAATGGAAGAGAATTTGAGCACCAATTCTTGCATTTCCTAATTTGTAGAATCCTTTAAAAGTTGAAAAGGATGAAATTGGATATGTTATGTGAAAGTTCTTGATGTAGGGGGGTAACGATATGATATCATTCTGAAATGTTTTGTGGTGGAGTCTTGAACTACCCTACGTACAATAAAGAAATATATTCCCTGGGATGTTAAGAAGTGGAAGCATTTGATCTAGTGCGTAAGGAAATATGCATGAATCTCCAAAGTTTTACACTCATGAATCTCTCAAATATAAAAACATATCAATAAGGAAATACTTATCACCATGCCTATCTCATTTCTTTCATTTCAATTTACTTCTATAGTAACATCCATGAATAAATTCATGAGTTGGTCAAATCTTCGTAAAGTACCGACCACCATTTTGTTGGCATTCAACTTACTGAATTCAAAATTATTTAATTCTCATTATATTAGGAAAGTGAAATAGCGACTAAAAAGTGATTTCCTACCCTTAGTATAATTCATATAGTTGTTCTTATTGTGTACCTATGTTGTGATTACATAATCAAATTTGTCATGTACAAATATTAGGGAAAAATATACAAGCCAATGAATTCACAAATTTAACTAAATCAAAATGTCTTCCTTTACAAATAAAAATCAATTTCTTAACATGCTACAAAAACTAAAGTATTATTGAAAAGGAAATATTCAAGTAAAACAAAAGACAATATCATCCTATTGTGTATGTTTTCACAGTTTTTCATAATGCATCTTGAGGTTTCTAGATATAAATTGTGTGAGAAGTTTTGAAACATCCAATGTTTTGAGTGGACACTGCACCCATCATCAGGGGAAAATGTAGCTTAGGATATTAGAAAAGAGTTTTGAGGTAAGGATTATAAAGGAAAATTGATAAGATGGGACCATTGTGAAGAGGAAAAGAAATTTGTAAAATAATAAAATACTCGTTATGAAAAAAATCTTAAAATAATAATTGATATAAAAGTCGTTATAAATTATATGAAAGTTGAATTAATAATTATTCTAGTAGTTGATAAACAAAGATAGATGTTATAAAAGTAAAAATCAAAAGGATGTAATAATAGGATTAAATAAATGTTAAGAATGGACGAAGAAAATAAAGGAAATACTAACATGATTAATTAGGAAATTCTCAATGTTTTCATAAAATAATGAATAGAAAAGGGAAGTTTAGCTATGAAAAAACAAATAGAATAATAAGAGAGGTAAAATAAATAAATAACAAAAATGGATTAAAAGAATTAGGAGGGTCAGGAAAGGCACACTGAAAAGAGGGGAGCAAGATAGCGGGAAAGGAGAAAAAATTAAACATTTTAGGTTTGAGGGCCTATATGATGAATGACAAGCTTCAAATATTGCTTGAGTTTGTAGCCATCATCCTAATTAAAATTATTGGGAAGTTTCTCAATTTATAGCACTTCTCGAATGACATGAGATGAGTGATAATGTGTCGAGGCCATGATTTTGGTTTGGTCAAATAAAATTAGGTGTTTTGAATTGAAAGAGTATTAGGCAATAGTTGATTCTGAGATACGATTGTTGGTTGTTTCAACAATGTGTTCTTTGAGACATGATTTTGACCAATGTATGATTTTCCACAAGAACAAGGAATTTGATCAACTTCTAGGCCAAGTATTGGGTTAGATTTATCCTTAGTGGTTCTAAATAAATATTTAATTGTTTTATAAGGTTTGAAAATAGTTTTAATATTATTTTTAGCAAAAAAACATTTGATGTGATTGGTGGTGCCCTTGATTTAGGGAAGATAAATAGGATATAGGGGTTGCGAAGAGGAGGATGAGTTTTTCTCTTTGGAATTATAGGTTGAGAAAAAATATTTGTTGATTTGAGAGATGGAGTAACCATTGGACATAAGGGATTTAGTTAGATGTGTTTTTAATTTTTCAAGGAACTGGGGAACATAAATTCAGATGGACCGAGTAATGAAATATTTTAGAACAATGGATTTTTGTGCTAGATGATGATGGGAATGGGTATGAAGGTATATATATATATAAGAGGTTTCTTTCTATAAAATTGGTGGGTGAGTGAGCAATTGGGGAGATGAGAGATAAGGACATCCAAAGAGAAAGGAGAGTTATATTTTTGAATTTCCATAGTAAATGGGATATGTGGGGAAATGGTATTTGTTAGCGCTCAAAATGTACTGGTAAATTTTAGCGCTTTCATCTAATTTAAGCTAGATTTTCCATTTTTGACTAGTGTCACGATCTCCAACTATTTCCAGACATTTTTGAGAAGTTACCATTGATTGTTTTTTCCCAAAGACTCCTATGACTCTACCTTCTGATCTGCATTCCCAAAGCCCTCTTGTTAGAACCTAAAACCCTAGTTTTATGCCTCTTAGATTTGCAAATAAAAAATATATATTGTTATTTTGCTATTTTAACCAAAATATGGTGTGTGCTTTAAAGTGCCCTAAATTTATTCAAACTAAAATCACAAGCCATATGCCAAGCTACATGCACAAACCAAACAATAAGTCGAGACAAGTTATAAAGCCAACTCCAAGTCTACATATGCCAAATCACTGAAACCATCCTACATGCTAGCCACACATAACTGACTCAATACATAGGCAGTAGATCAACATATAAAGACATACATAAACCCTAGTGCACCAAGCAATGAGTCAAGCCAAAGCTTGAGTCCAAATGTCAAGCGCATTCAACACATAAACCATACAACGCCTAACTCTCAAGCCCAACATTAAGCGCAAGTGTCGAGTTCTATTCTCCCATTGAATGATCTATCGAGCAATCAAAACCGTGTACTATGTGTTTTCACATGTGATGATTTCCCCTGAATATTCAACAAATTGACAACACTATTTTCATTAGGTTTTCTAGATGATAGAAGGTGGATTTTGTTCATGTCAATGATAGCTCTGTTTTTACAGTGTTTTGACAAGTTGAGTGCACAAAACCCATTATTCCAGGGACTAAAGATTGGGGGGCGGAACTTATTGCAAAGATCACCCAGTGCCCGTGTAAACTATGTTGGCAACAATGTTGATGCGAGAGTGTGAACTCAAATGCCAGGAGTCGCCGCCTCACAGTGTCTTGAAATTCTTATGCTCTATATTCAATATCAAAGAAATCGACCACAGGATAATGGCATAGGATTTTGGAGGAAGCTTGTTCATGAGTATTTTTCTCCTAGAGCAATAGAGCACTAGTGCTTATCAAGGTACAACTCTTCTCAAATGAGAAGCAATGTGCAAGGCCTCTTTCCAATGGAAAATGGTCATCTAGTATCAGTTATTCTTCAAAATTAGGTCGCCGAAGGTCAAACCCAGGTGCCAACATTGTCCCAGCCTCATGCCCAAGGCCATGTGGAAAATCAACAAGCTGCAGTCAATCAATAGGAAGTTTATCAAACTAGACATTTGCAGTCTAGGTCACATCAATCCCCATTTAAAACTAACCAGCAAGCTTCCTTTCATTTGGGACAGCCTCAGGTAAACCAAGTGCACCATCATGGTGGTAACCCTGGATCACATTTGGCAGGGATCCAACATCTTAGCCAAATTCAAGAAACATTGTTACATCTTCCATGATATTTTCAAAGAATTCCAGTATACCATTTGCTTTAGTATATGGCTTTTGTAGTGGTAAGATAAAACTTTAAAATATGGAATGGTCAAAATCCTTATGTTAAAGAAGATGGATTACCACAAAATTTTGGTGTAAATGTGGCTTTGCAGTCTTCTACAGGCCACACGGGTCCTATACTCTGTCTGGCAGCACATAATATGGTGGTTACTCCAAAGAAGCACAGAGTAGCCAAGTATTGGTATCAAGCAGTATGGATTTTATTGTTCATATGTGGGATTTGGATGATGGAAGTGTGCTTTCACTAACTACAGAAGGATCTTGAGAATGGAAATCCAGATGCATTATTGTTAGCTTTGAAGTTCATGACAAAATCCTTTAAGAGATGAGAAATCTATGTAAAATGCTATCACATGCATGCAATCTAAGTGACCTATTTACATAAGAGAATATGATTCTTTTCTTCCTGCATTGAAGAAAACATACTTTTGTTGTCCTCGAGTTCATTCTGTTTGACAAGTTCTAGTAGATATTTTGTTTGCAGATCTAGCAGTGGCTCATGAATGATGGTTGTTGTAAATTTGCAGGGAGATAAATCAAAAGAACACTGAGTTTTTGGTGAAAGAACCATTTTGAATATGAAAGGTTTCTTTTTGGACAAAGACAGAGATTTCACCAGAGAAAGGGGAAAAATTATAACCGAATAGCTGGTGAAAAGCAGATCTTTCACTAGCTAACTAGTAGATCGTAAGGTGAATTAGCTGGTGAAACTACAGAAAGAAATTTTTGGAAAATTAAGCTGGAGCAAAGCGATTTTAGAGTATTTGAAAAGGTGTGGGAGCATCAAATGATTAACCACCAAATCAAGAAAAACTCATCATCAAATATTCGTGGAGATTTTGGGACCAAATGTTAAATTGGTCAACTAAAGTTTTGGTTATGGTTATTGAAAGATTCCAACTACAGAAGACAGGTGTCTTTACCCTCCATGACACCACAAAATCCTAAAAGTAATGAAGAAAAAATGTCAAATATCAACAAAAGGACAGTTCGAGTCCTAGGAAGTAGTCTTTTGATTATCAATTTGTATTTGGTTAGTTTTAGTTTTTTTTTTTAGATATACAGATCCAAGTTTTCAGTATCTAAAAAACCGATTGTAAAGGCTATAAATGCCTATCTTTTTAATAGATCAGGGTTCAATCCTAGACACTTTGTCTATGTACTTTGACTCCGTTATGTTATATGAATCATAGTCTTCTGTCGTTATTATATATCAGTATTTTCATATACTCCAATAATTTGTTATTTAATTCTGTTCAACTTAGTTATTCAGAACTGTTATCTTCTGGTATAGCTCATGAATATGAATTAGATGTTTCCTTACTATCTTGTATGACCCTACATATCTTGTACTTGGTTATCTTGAATGGTATTCTTCACACCTTTTTATCTACTGTAACTGATATCTGATTTCTCAAAGCATCGGTTTATTTAGATGCATAACAAGTTGTCCTTTTCTTAGCCTTCTTAGTTATCCCATTGTTCCACACATACTTTGATTATTAAATTTCTTAAGTTACCAAGCACCTTTGATCTACAACCACAAAGGGTTTCTTGGAGTGATAACAAATTGGCGCCGCTATCGGCGAGAGGAGATTGAAGCTCAACTTCCGTGAGAGACGACATAGGTCTGATCTTTGATGATAGACAAAGGTTGGATACTGCATTGGTTGTAATCATCTATTTGGTGAATCCATGAAGGATGGATTCAATGGCGACTCCACAACATTCAAATGTCAAAAGCGTTTTCTTCTCTTTTGGCTCGGAGGTTTGCACCTCTCAATTTTTCTTCAGTTCCTGGTTTCCCACATCCAGTACCTAATATGTCAGAATGTGGAGATTTTCTGCCTATCTTCAAAGAGAGAAAAGAAGACAATCCTGCAGAACACCTCCTCATGTTTCATGAGTGCATGGATCTATTAAATACACAACATGAAGATGTTCGTATGAAGGTGTTCATGTTTTCATTGTATGGTGATGCACGTCAGTGGTATTTTTCTTTACCTCCTTCTAGTATTTCATCATTGAAGTATTTTCACAGCGCATTCACTGAGCACTACAAAAGGTATTTCTCAGATGAGTTTGCATATGATAATTGCTGTGATGAATATGAATTACATTGTAAGCTTGAAGATGTAAATATTGAAAGAGCTCCCCCTCATAATATGCCACAGCCCGTAAATGACCTTCAAGATGTTGTGTTTTCCCATCAACATGAACTACAAACGGATTATAAAGGAGCTAAATGTTCTCTATATACACATAGAAATGATTAGCTTTCTGTTGGTTAGATATCCATTGAAATAAGTAAGGCTAGCCCACAATTTTCAGATTTGCAGATCAAGAGAAGTGGTAGTAACTATGAAGAACAAGACTCTCAGAAAACATCTAATCTCCAAGAAGGACAACATGAGGGTTATATTTCTCTTTATGTACCTTACATGTCAATGTCAGATGAGAAGGATGAATATGATGGGGTAAAAGGTGATCTTTCTTCAAATCTATTTCAAGATCCTATTGTTGGTAATTCTATACTTGAATCTTCATCTCTATCATTAGAAATTGTTCCTTATGTTCCCATATTTGATAAATATGGTGATGAGTAAGGAGACTTTAATTCTTGGGAAGGATTGTTGACTACTAAAATTTCATCTAGTCCTACCTTTTCACAAAGAGATGATCAAACATGTTGTCATAAAGATCAGATTGCCTCCTTTCAAAACTCTGAATATGTTGAGCAGATTGAAATATCAGTAGAAGACAGTTTCATATCTGCAACAGATAGTAAGGACGACTTTTAGTTTTTTGATTTGCAGACACAAAGGAATTGCAACACACATGAAGAAGAGGATGATGAGGGTAGCTTAGAGTTTCCATATTTGCAAGGACTGTCTAATCTTCAACTAGAACATCAGGAAGATTGCAACATATACAACAAGCAAGATGATGCATTGAAAATTTCAGATCAGTAGTCCACTTTATATGTTTCTCCAACAGATCTCGAGCAGCCTGCATTCAATAGTGAGATTAGTAAAGACAACCTTCAACATCATTTCAAATTACAGTTGGATCAGCAGTCCAAAGAGGTATTGCTGTGTGAATTTGATGACCCTTTTGCCAACTATTTGGAATCTTTGAACAATATATCTGTTAAATTATTTTTATCACTTGGAAATTGGCTTGATCGTTTATTCAAACTCTTTGTTGTTGGCTATCCCTTCCATTATTGTTCGGGTCAAGATCAAGTATTTTAACAGTAAATCAGTTTATGATATGGCTGCATTGGAAATTTGATCTTACTTGATAAATCTGCCTCTACTGGTTAGTGTAGGAGTAGGCAGAGGAATAAGCTTGCCATACAAGAAATGAGATCTTTTTCAGTTGTTTATTTCATGAATAAGAAGGAGGTTGCATGCAAGTTACAAGTTTGTAGAGGAATAGTTGCAAAGGTTGGATGACTCCATGCCCAATTCCAAAGGCATCCAGATGACTCCATGCCGAATGCCAAAGCGAACTAGATAACTCCATGCCCAATGCCAAAGGAAACCAGATAAATCCATGCCCAATGCAAAAGGAAGCTAGATGACTCCATGCCCAATGGTAAAGCTGACTGGAGCTACTTGGATCTTGAAAACCTCACAGGGAGGTCTCCATCCCAGTTGGAGCAAGATGTTAGTGCTCAAAATGTACTGGTAAATTTTAGCGCTTTCATCCAATTTAAGCTAGAGTTTCCATCTTTGACCAGTGTCACGATCTTCAACTGTTTCCAGACATTTTTGAGAAGTTCCCATTGATTTCTTTTTCCCAAAGACTCCTATGACTCTGCCTTCTGATCTACATTCCCAAAGCTCTGTTGTTAGAGCCTAAAACCCTAGTTTTATGCCTCTTAAATTTGCAAATAAAAAATATATATTGTTATTTTGCTATTTTAACCAAAATATGGTGTGTGCTTTAAAGTGTCCTAAATTTATTCAAACTGAAATCACAAGCCATATGTCAATCTACATGCACAAACCAAACAATAAGTCAAGACAAGTTATAAAGCCAACTCCAAGTCTACATATGCCAAATCACTGAAACCATCCTACATGCTAGCCACACATAACTGACTCAATACACAGGCAATAGGTCAACATATAAAGCCATAAATCAACCCTAGCGCACCAAGCAATGAGTCAAGCCAAATCCTGAGTCCAAATGTCAAGCGCATTCAACAGATAAACCATACAACGCCCAACTCTCAAGCCCAACATTAAGCGCAAGTGTCGAGTTCTACTCTCCCATTGAATGATCTATGTAGCAGTCAAAACCATGTACTATGTGTTGTCACATGTGATGATTTCCCCTGAATATTCAACAAATCGACAACAATGTTTTCATTAGGATTTCTAGATGATAGAAGGCAGATTTTGTTCATGTCAGGCATAGCTCTGTTTTTACAGTGTTTTGACAAGTTGAGAGCACATAACCCATTATTCCAGGGACTAAATATTGGGGGGGTGACACTTATTGCACGGATCACCTAGTGCCCCTGTAAACTATGTTGGCAACAGTGTTGATGCGGTAGTGCGAACTCAAATTCTAGGAGTCGTCGCCTCATGGTGTCTTGAAATTCTTATGCTTTATATTCAAGATCAAAGAAATTGACCATAGGATAATGGCATAGGATTTTGGAGGAAGCTTGTTCATGATTATTTTGCTCCTGGAGCAACAAAGCGTTGGTGCTTATCAAGCTACAACTCTTCTGAAATGAGAAGGAATGTGCAAGCCCTGTTTCCAATGGAAAATGGTCATCCATTATTAGTTATTCTTCAAAATTAGGATGCCCAAGGTCAAACCCAGGTGCCAACATTGTCCCAGCCTCATGCCCAAGGCCAAGTGGAAAATCAACAAGTTTCAGTCAATCAACATGCAGTTTATCAAACTAGACATTTGCAGTCTGGGTCACATCAATCCCCATTTCAAACTAACTGGCATGCTTCCTTTCATTTGGGACAGCCTCAGGTAAACCAAGTGCACCAGCATGGTGGTAACCCTCGATCGCATTTGGCAGGGATCCAACATCTTAGCCAAATTCAACCAAGATTGTTACATCTTCCATGATATTTTCAGAGAATTCCAGTATACCATTTGCTTTAGTATATGGCTTTTGTTGTCGTAAGATAAAACTTTAAAATATGGAATGGTCCAAATCCTTATGTTAGAGAACATGGATTACCACAAAATTTTGGTGTAAATGTGGCTTTACAGTCTTTTACAGGCCACACAGGTCCTATACTCTGTCTGGCAGCACATAATACGATGGTTACTCTAAAGAAGCACATAGTAGACAAGTATTGATATCAGGCAGTATGGATTGTACTGTTCGTATGTGGGATTTGGAAGATGGAAGTGTTCTTTCATTAACTACAGAAGGATCATGAGAATGGAAATCTAGATGCATTACTGTTGTCTTTGAAGTTCATGACAAAATCCTTTCAGAGAGGAGAAATCTATGTAAAATGCTATTACATGCATGCAATCTAAGTGACCTATTTACACCAATGCATATGCTTCTTTTCTTCCTACGTTGAAGAAAACATCCTTTTGTTTTCCTCGAGTTCATTCTATTTGACAAGTTCTAGTAGATTTTTTGTTTGCAGATCTGGGAGTGGCTCAAGAATGATAGGTTGTTGTAAATTTGCAGGGAGATAAATCAAAAGAACACAGAGTTTTTGGTGAAACAACCGTTTTGAATATGAAAGGTTTCTTTTTGGACAAAGACAAGGCTTTCACCAGCACAAAGGGAAAAAGTATAACCAGTTAGCTGGTGAAAAGCAGAACTTTCACCAGCTAACTAGCAGATTGTAAGGTGAATTAGCTCGTGAAACTACAGAAAGAAATTTTTGGAAAATTAAGGTGGAGCAAAGCGATTTTGGAGTATTTGAAAAGGTGTGGGAGAATCAAATGATTAACCACCAAATCAATAAAAACTCAACATCAAAGATTCGTGAAGATTTTGGGACCAAATGTTAAGTTGGTCAACTAAATTTTTGGTTATGGCTATTGAAAGATTCTAGCTACAGAAGACAGGTGTCTTTATCCTCCCCGACACCATAGAATCCTAAAAGTAATGAACAACAGATGTCAAAGATCAACAAAAAGACAGTTCGAGTCCTAGGAACTAGTCTTTTGATTATCAATTTGTATTTGGTTAGTTTTTGTTTCTATTTTAAGATATACAGATCCAAGTTTTCAGTATCTAAAAAACTGATTGTAAAGGCTATAAATGCCTATCTTTTTAATATATTAGGGTTCAATTCTGGATACTTTGGCTATGTACTTTGACTTCGTTATGTTATTTGAATCACAATCTTCTTTGGTTATTATATATTAGTCTTTTCATATACTCCACTACTTTGTTATTTAATTCTGTTCATCTTAGTTATTCAAAACTGTTATATTCTGGTATAGCTCATGAATATGAATTAGATGTTTCTTTACTGTCTTGTGTGACCCTAAATCTCTTGTACTTGGTTATCTCGAATGGTATTCTTCACACCTTTTTATGTACTGTAACTGATATATGATTTCTCAAAGCACTCGTTTATTTAGATGCATAACAAGTTGTCCTTTTCTTAGCCTTCTCAGTTATCCCACTGTTCCACACATACTTTGATTATTAACTTTCTTAAGTTACCAAGCACCTTTGATCTACAAACACAAAGGGTTTCTTGGAGTGATAATAGTATTAAGATGCTTAAGGGAAGATATTAGACAGGAATGAACATAAGGCCAATGTGTCATCAAATATTCTTTGAGTTAAAAGTTGTTTATTGTTGAAGTCTCAGAATGCTCCATAAAAAGGTTACCAACTATCAGGGATAAGGAATATCCCATGGTTGTATCTCTAGTTTTCTCCTTGCATGTCCCTTTAAAGGTTATAAAGTAGAGGTGAGACAAATATTGATGAGATTTAGATTTTTAGAGTCAGCCTCATTCTTACATTCAAACGCTGAAACATTGGACCTCATCAAAATTTGTCTCACCTCTATTTTATTCACCTTTAAAGGGACATCCTATGAGAAAATTGAAGGTACAACCATGGGATCTTCCTTATCCATAGTAGTTGCTAACATTTTTATGGAACATTTTAATACTTCATATCTAAACATTTTTTTCTTCAAACCAAGTGTTGGTTTATATTTGTTGATGACACATTCATTATCTGACCTCATGGTCATTCCTCCATAATTTATTTTCTTAACCATCTTAATATAATTTCCTCACATATCCAAATTACTATGGAAATTCAAAAGGATAACACTATCCCCTTTTGGGATGTTCTTATCTATCATAGCCTTGATGGATCTCTCACCCACCAAGTTTATAGCAAGAAGACGCATACAGCTAGATACCTTCATGCCCATTCCCATCATCATTCAACAGAAAAATATGTTGTTCCAAACAAACTGATTACTCGGGCCATCTAAATCTTCATTCCCAATTAATTGAAAAAGAAAAATATCGTCTAACTAAAACCCTTATGTCGAATGGTTACTTATGGTGTTTTTCCATGCTTTAGATCTGATGATTAATTTCTTATGATATTCATTCATAATTTATGTCATTATTATCATACATTAAGCATACACTGAAACATACAACCATATAGCAGTGGAAAAGATAAACACCATGCACAAGTAGAGACACATTTACCCTAGGAAAAGCCTAATAGGGGAGAAAAAGACAACAACCTTTCTCTAGAAGATAATATTTCCAAATCATAAGAAAGTATAGAATATACCATCAAGGTCATGCCAAAACCTCATCCCTTAACAATATAACTAGGGAGAGTTGTAGAGAAGAAAGATAAACCAGGACAAACCCTCAAAGTCACCTTCACAATGCTCAGTTGCTACTGCCTCAAATCTACGGTTTTCCTCAGTCAAGATCAACGAACAAGTGTATGTAAAAAGAGTAGCACAGGATTTTATTTATACTAATCTGTCATTGTACTTTGAGGCCGACTTCTTATTTTCACTAGGTCGAACATTACATTTTTCATATTTTAAGTATTTATTTTATCCTTTTGTATGGATGAATTTTATATGTGAAAATATATACATTATGAAGACTGACCATAGTTACAAAATTTCAACACTCCCTCTTAACTAGGGAGGTATTCATAATGAAAAATTTGACTTTTCTTATTGGCAATTATTTTTAGAATGTCTATATGATGTTGCAAACATCAACACTCCCTCTTAGTGGGGGAAGACATACCGGGCCATCATATCTTCATTGGAAATTATTTTGTCATAAAAAGGTTGTATCAAATAATCATCAATAACTGCATCAATTGTCATAATACATGACACATCATATAGAATCAACTCTCTGGGCCATACTTCATGTGAAGTACTCGGGAATGATGCTAGAATAAGTCAAGTTCTAAAACCTGGGCACTCAACTGAGTGTCTCGTAGTTTTCATGCACTCAACGAAGTGTCCCGTGAATACATGACCATTCTTCTTGATCGGGTCACCATCTATTCCATATGTATAATGTCAGTCCTCCCATATGTTGAAATCCATGTCTTGGGATACATAGACCATTCCTACATGAATGTCAATCTCAGACTATTTTCTAATGGGGTCACCATATGTACCATAGAGATCAATATATACCCATATGTGCCTTAGAAAATATCGGCCCTATATCAACCACCTTAATCGGGATGTCATGTCCTTAACGGGCTCACTATTCAACCTGATCGGGCCATTAGCGATGCCTAAGGAGAATAATGATCCTATACCATTTTCCTAATTGGGCCACAATCAATGCCTTAGGAAAATACAAGTCCATGATACAGTCAGAAATATGTCAACTTGGACCATTCTCAGTGAGAATGTCAGTCCAACAACACAATGATTATCCACCAACACTCCCTCTCAACCAAGGGAGTAATCTCCACAATCCCTAGCTTGTCCCTAAAGTATACAAACTTCCCTTTGGAAAAGGGCTTCATCAGAATATATGTTGTCTACTGATCGATGGAGATTTACTGGAGCTTCACTTTTCCCTTCTAGACATTATCACGGAGGTAGTAGTAGTTGATCTCAATGTGCTTCGACTTGTCATGGAACATAGGGTTCTCTGAAGGATTCACAAAACTTTGATTATCAATGTATATCACAGTCGAATCTATCACCTAATCAAACAATCCAAAAATCATCTTACAGAGCCATATTGCTTCCATACAGGCATTGCAAGCTACAATATACCACGACTCTATAGTATTGAATAAGACAGACTTCTATTTCCTTATAGCCCAATATATCACAGCAGAGACCAAACTGAAACATACAACATAAGTACTCTTTCTGTCACCTGAACTCTCTTTGCAGTCGGAATTGTATATCTCTGCAGCCTAACTCCATCACCTGTGACATATCCAACTGTACCATACTGGTACACATGCTCGGCTGCAACCCAGATTACTCACCTCAGCTCAACCATGAACTATCTTAGGGTGATCACTGCAAAGAAACTATCAAGGGTATGTCTCTCTACCTAAGAGTGGGTCCTCCAGTATCTCTACAAATGCTCCCTCTGGAACTCAACAACTTCTAAACTATGAGACTCAGAGTAGCTCCTCTACATTGTTAGCAACTTCCCCCTAAGGGACTACCCCTTATAGAAATAACTCCACCACTCTCTCTCTACAGTTGCTTCCTTTGTATCTTCTCTATCTGGAACTGAGAGTGGATCAATAATTATTCCTTCTGCAGTTGTAGGTTGCTCCTCCTCTTTCTCTTCTCCCTATGACATTAGATGTATCTCTTAATCCTTCTCTGGAGATGACTCGATCTTTTCTCCCACCGGTTGTAGTATCACCTCTCTCTTTGTGAGTACCTTTACATACACAAGAACTATTTCCATGATTTCTCCCTCAACATCTCATGGCTTGACTCATGTACTGGGAATACTACACCTTCTCCCTCTAAGTCTCATATTATGTTTACCTCCTCCATTGTATTTATCACCATAGTTGCACTACAGTTGGTCTGACTGGTTGTATGCATGATCACTGGAACTATCTCTTCTATATGGTATAATCATGTGCTCGAGGTATATTTCTCTTAGAGACTTCCTATCTCTGAGAATCACGTCTGGCAATGTCTCTTCTCCCTCTGGGATTCTTGACTCCCTCTGAGTCTGCATTATCCTCTCACTATGATCTGTTGTCATATATTTGTAAGATATACTTGGTGTTGGTACCAAGTTTAATATGAAAAAATGATTCATACTTTTACCAGGTTATGCTTCCTGTCAGGTGACCTCATTGTCCACTAACTAGGTCTTCTCTTCAGGAATCTGCAAGACATTGTGAGACATACTACATATGACATGCATAACTATTGAGCTTGTGTACCAGGGACAATGTCTCAATTACAATTTCAATACTCCGGTATCAGGAACAATGGCCCAACTAAAAAAAAAATATATGTTGGGTTCCCAAAATCAGGGAGAAAAAACCCAACTACCAAAATAACTTGTTGGGCTCCTTAACTAGGAAAAAACTCCAACTACAACAATAAATCTATTGGGTTTCTAAATCTGGGAAAACGACTGAACCTAAAAATAACAAATTACTCAAATGAGAATTTTTTGGACCCACAATCCAGGAATAATGGTCCAACTTACCAAGACAAGCTGTTGGATTTCCAAACCAAGGAAGATGACCCAACTTACATCAATTACAACAAGTATATGTTTAGATAACATCTTCATTGGACATAGAGTATAAATATATATATACTGGAAAATTGTGCAAATAGAGAGGGTTCCCGTACCAGGGATAATGACCCTTCTTACAAAGACAATACTAAGTCCACAATATCCAATTCCATTTAATTTAAATAACAATACTACATACTTGGAGTGTAGAGCAAAGGATATTATGCTTGTTTATCAATGTCATGATGAGCAATGATATTCCTTGCTTTCTTTTCGTGGACCAAAAGGAAAATTATGTTGTTGTAGCTTCCTATGGATACCTACTACATTCTATAAATAGACTTGTCTACCTTTATAGCCACCTTGTACCATACAAGTCTCTGATGAAGTATGCATCAACCTTTACTACTATAACTAATATGAGAGTATCACATAATAGAAATTGTTCTCTTAAGTTGGTGATCCAGCTTGCTATGACTATTTTAGCTTATCAAGGTCATGTCCACTGTTGACATTCAACAAATTTCAAAACACATTGTTGCAACTATCCTTGTAGCTCTTTCTACTACTCAAAACATTTTCAACGTCAACAATGTTTTCCCAATGTCAATTTATTTGAGCAATTTTAGTTACTATCATAGGTTGTGAACGAAATTCTTAGACAAGAAGATCAACCAATTCTTCTAATTGAATCGTGACATATGTATGACATGTGTTCCAATACTAGGCAATCTAACTACAATTGTATATGAATATCTCTTTTCTAGGTGAAAATGCAAGTGCATATCAATATTGTGTAACCAACCATACAGTTCTGAGAGGCACTATTGATGTAAGTGTATGCCACCTTTGAGTACATTGTTGACAATCTTCACTATTACCATTTGAGTGTAGACCAAAACCAAATTGCAATTTGAGCAAGAAAATTTAAGCTTGATTCAAGGCCCATGTTTGACCATCCACACTACTACTCAAAACTTGTTGCAACTTGACTTCAAATTTGCAATCACAAGTTTCCTAAATTTGTAGATGACACAATTAGCAATGATGCAATTTCTTTAATTCCTTTAGACTATAAATAATCTCTTATTATAATATATTGCAAGGTCGATCAATATTGGTTGTCATTATGACTATTATGCTTGGAAACAAGTTGGCCATTCTTGTCCTTAACTTATCATTATTTATATAAGTATGAACTAGTACAAATTTCCAAAATAGAGTTATGTTAATGACTCACAATCTGGTCTGCAATCTGATGACATGATCGAATTATATATGTTAAGAGAGCAAGACTACCAAAGAATATTCTTAGCGATCTATGGTGCTTGGGGTAGTCAATGTTAGCCCTTAAGATTCATGTATCATTTCTCCAATGATAATCAACAAGTGTTCAACCAATGCTAGGGTCACAAACCTTCTTTTTTATTTTTGTGAGATTTGATAAGTCTATGATTTTACTTTGGCAGAGCTCAATCTTGTCCTATATCTCCTCAACCTCCTTTGGTATTCACAAGATCTAATGTAGATTGTCTTCTTTTGATCTGCGTCTAAGGATGAGGCATATATTTTGTTGGGACTTGTGTTGTGGGGATGTGTCCTATCAAGATCTACCAATTTGTGCAACAGATCTTTGATCTCTTCCACCTTATTGTGAATGAGGATATTTAATTTCTTTGATTCCATGTTTTTTTTTCCATGCTTCATATCTAATGATTAATTTCTTATGATATTCATTCATAATTTGTATCATTATTATCATGCATTAACCATACAATGAAACATACAACCATATAGCAGTGGAAAAGAGAAACATCATGCACAAGTAGAGACACGTTTACCCTAGGAAAACCCCAATAGGGGAGAAAAATCCAACAACCTTTCTCTAGAAGATAATATTTCCAAATCAGAAGATAGTACAGAATATACCAACAAGGTCATGCCAAAACCTCATCCCTTCACAAGATGACTAGGTCGAGTTGTAGAGAAGAAAGATAAACCAGGCCAAACCCTCAAAATCACCTTCACAATGCCCAATTGCAGCTACCTTAGATATGTGGTTTTCCTTAGACAAGATCAATGAACAAGTGTATGTAAAATGAGTAGCACATGCTTGTATTTATACTAATATGTCACTGTACTTTGGGGCCGAATTCTTATTTTCATTGGGGATGACTTTACATTTTTCATCTTTTAATTATCTTTTATCCTTTTGTAGGGTTTAATTTTATATGTTCAAATATATACATTATGAAGACCGACCATCCTTACAAAAATTCAACAACTTCATCTCTCAAATAAATAAATTCTTTCGCTCAACCCACAATCCCAAATAAAAGAACTCCTCCTCCTCTTCCTAGGCCCTAGCTCTTATTTATCTTCCTTACATCTAGGGCACCACCTATCACATCTCAAATTTTTTGGCTAAAAGGAATATTGAATATGTTTTGAAACCCTATAAAACCCTTAAACAGTCATTTAGAACTTCTAAGGATACATAAAACCCAAGGCTTGGTCCAAGAGATTATCAAATTCCTTGTTTCTATGGAAAATCCTACATTGGTCAAACTGGTAGATCCTTTAGAGAACGTCTCAAAAAACATATTGCTGACGCAACCCACAATCTATCTCAAAATCAACCATTGCCAAATACTTTTTCAAATCAAAACACCTAATTTTATTTGACCAAACCAAAATCCTCGCCTCAAGAACCTATCACTCATATCACGTCATTCAACAAGCACTGGAAATTGAGAAACATCCCAATAATTGTAATCATGAGGGCGTCTACAAAATCATCCAATCTTGGAAGCCTATCACTCATCGCCTAGTCCATCAAACCTTAAATGTTAAATTTGTTCTCATTTCCTGCTATCTTGCTCCCCTCATTTGAGTGTGTATTTCTTGACCCTCCTGATTCTTTTTATC
>ML779339.1:1263334-1279413 GCA_009831015.1 Picea engelmannii
TATAGTGTTTTTTTTGAAAAGTATTGATGCACTCCAACCAAATGACCTGTATTCATGGGTTAGGTAGTAGTGTTTCATGGGCTAGGTAGCAGTGTTGTAGATGATGTGATATCTAATATCTTTGTTTCCAACCAAATAACAACTTTTGACCTTTTAAATGACCATGAGCCTCACTCTCATCATAAAACTTTAACCCTAACTCTAAAATTTTGTTATATTCATAGTTTCCCGTCAAAATCGTCCAAATTGAACGAAAGAATGATGTTATATTCACAGAACCCTAACTCTAAGAACAAAAGAATGACGTTATATTCACATTTTCCCATCAAAATCGTCCAAATTGAACGTTTACAGTCTTTTGGACCCACTTTTTAAATCGAGTTAAAATTAAGCGAAAGAATCGGGTCCAGCTTTATAAAGATGGTTGTCCTCTCCCTTAATGAGTTTCAATTTATAATTAGTTAGCAAGGAAGTTTTGGTTAATTTTTTTTGTTTTGGAAGCTATTATTTTTTTAAACGTTGTTTTGGAATTTTTTTGGTTAGAATTTTGGATAAAAATTTGGGTGAAATTATACATTTTTGTTGTTTAAATTATATTTTTGAATGCATAAAAGGATCTAGTATAAATATATTAAAAAACACTTTCTAATCATTCAAATTATACAAACTTAACCACTCAAACCAAAACCTAAATATTTAGACTACAAATTTTCCTTAAAACAAATAAATAATTTATATAATACCACTACAAAGATGTTTAAAAGATAGAAATTGAGTGGTATACATACATCTTCCTCTAAATCAATTCGAAGCCATTGAGTCCCATATTGACTACCTTTTCCATTGTATGACTTCGAGTTTCTTAGGAATGCATTGATTTACATTAAAGTTAAAACATTTTATTATTATGTTTTTTTGAAATAAATCGAATTCATTTTATTATTATGTTTTTTTTAATAACTCGAATTTGTTGTTGAATTGACTTATTTGGTTAGTCTAATATTTTATTATTATGTTTATTTCCTTTTTTTGATTATTTTACTATTATGTTCATTTTTTTTTTCATTATAGAGTTTTTTTTTTAAAGTATTGATGTACTCCAACCAAATGACCTGTATTCATGGGTTAGGTAGTAGTGTTTCATGGGCTAGGTAGCAGTGTTGTAGATGATGTGATATCTAATATCTCTGTATCCAACCAAACAACAATTTTTTACCTTTTAAATGACCATGAGCCTGACTCTCATCATAAAACTTTAACCCTAACTCTAAAATTTTCCATGCATAGGAGCACCATTGAAGAGAATTCTAATAATCAAAGGAATTTGCACTTTGACAAAAATAAATTTGACATTTTCTTAAAGGATTTAAATAGTAAATTAAACCTCTTAATTTATAAGGACAACATTGAAGAACTCTATCATAATTTTACAACTACCCTTTCCACTTCTATTAACAAGTTCTCTTTCGAGTTGTCCCACAAAAAGAATAATAGAACAACCAACCCTTGGTATGATAAAGAATGTAAAATTGCTAGGAAAGCCATTAGGGATGCTTCTAATGAGCCATTAAAAATCGATAAGATCAATAAGTACAAAGCCCTAATTAAAATGAAAAAAAGATACTATATCAATAAAAGGCAAGAGAAACTTTCACAACTATACAAGTTGGATCCTAAGAAGTTATGGAGCCAAATTCTAAAACACAATAGTAAAGAAAATAATAGGATTCCCTTAACGGACTGGAATTCCTACATTAAAAGTCTTTACGAGTTCCCTAATGCCATGGACACCATTCCTATTATCCCTACAAAGGAAGAAGTTCTTTCTTTAGTTGACATAGAGTTCAAGGTTAAGTGGCTCGCAAATGGGAAAGCTAAGGACATTGAAGGCTACCAAGATGAAATTTTTAAAATTGGAGGGCCAATCCTTATCCCTCACATACACAAGCTCTTCAATTTAGCAGTCAAGCAGGATTTCCCTAAACCTGGACGCAAAGACTCATTGTTCCTATTTTTAAAAATGGGGATAATAACATTCCCTCTAATTATAGGACCATTATGATTAGCCCGATTTTAGCCAAGCTTTATGGAATTATTTTGGAAAATAAGAATAGCATTTGGCTAGAAAGTCACGGTAAAAACGATAAAGGCGAGGCTAGGTTTAGGAGATATCATTCAATTGTAGACCATCTTCTTACCTCTAGGATCATTGCAAAGGAGTTCCGCAATACTAAAACCAATCTTTTTTGTTGTTTTGTTGAATTTAGAAAATCTTTTGACATGGTTCCTAGGAAAAACCTTTGGAATAGGTTAGAAGAGATAAAATTATCTCTCGAGTTGAGGGTTGTTGCAATAAGAATGTATGAGAATGTTATTGGTAAGTTTAAAAATACTTAGGGCTGGTCAAAAGAAATTAACTGCATTATCGGAGTCAAACAAGGTTGTCCCTTGTCCCCTACCCTTTTTGGCATATACATTGATAAGTTAGAAGAATGATTGGAGAAAGCATCATGTGTCAGCCCTACTCTCATTGTTATAGTCATCAATATTCTTATTTATGCCGATGATATCATTCTTATGGCAAGGAATCCCCATGATCATGAAAACCAACTAATAATCCTCAAGGATTTTTGCTCCAATATAGGTATGACTGTTAATACTGATAAGACTAAAGTCATGATTATTAAATCCAATAACATCCATTATGATACCTTTGTATATGAAAACAACAACTTGGAGGAAGTGACTTCATACACATATCTTTCAATTGATATTCACCAAAAGCTCAATTGGAATTATACCATCGAGAAAAGGATTATTGGGGGATGGAAAGCTTATTATGGGATTGAAAAAAATTGTAAATAAGTTGATCTTCGGAGTTGGGATAAGAAGAAACTCCTCTTTGAGACTCTTGTTAGACCTTTTATTATTTATGGATGTGAAGTCTGGGGTTGTAGTATCTCTCGTGAATCCTGGAGAAAGATAGAGCAAATACAAAAGAATTTGATAACCTATAATCTCAAAATTAAAGGAAATACACCCTATCCCATCCTCCTCTTAGAAACAAGCCTCTCCCCCATTGAGAGCATGGTTATGACTGGATACCTAATGTATAAGAACAAGTTAAGCAACATGGAAGACAAGAGACTACCTAAAATTTCTTCAAAATCAAGTCATAACCACCATCGACTCAAGCGAGGATGGCATAAAGACATCCGATCTTGGCTAAACTATTGGGTAATTATGGAAGAAACCATTTTTCATAATAAAGATACTATTAAAAAAAACGTCAAATCAAAATTTAAGGAAAAAATGTGGTGTGATAAAGAGTTAAAGGAAAAAAGAAAATTAAGGTATTATAAAGATGTAATCAACCATAATCTAGAAGATAAAAATTATCTATCTGTTTTGCCAAGTGTAAAGAAAAAAATAAGAATTTCTAAGATAAGAACAAATTATCACGATCTCCATAAGGAAACTGGGCATTAATCAATTCCTAAAATGCCTTGGGATGAAAGAGTGTGTTACATTTGTGACACTAAGAAGGTTGTAGATGAAAATCAATTTCTCTTAGATTGTCCAGCTTGTACACATATTAGATCTCATTTTCAAAATATTGATCACACTACCAACCTTCCTAACCTCTTAACTCAACAAAAGTATGGTGATCTTGGAAAGCTTCTCTTAATGCTTTTCGCGCACATAAGAAAAATTCTAAAGAATCACAAGTAATCACTTACCCTCATAAGGTCTGATAGAAAAATTAGGTCTTAGTGGACGTTAATCATCATCATCATCATAAAAAAAAATTGTTATATTTTTAATTATTATATATTTAATTTTAATTTTATATCTTTAAAAGTAAATATTGTATTTTATAATAAAGAAATTGTAAGATTTTTTTGAAACTAAGTGTAAATTTATTTAATTATGTATTATAGTGGAAGATTTATTAAAGAAAACATATACATAATGCATATGTTTTATCTAATAAATCCCCCCACCCTCACCCTCATATATATACATAAAGTATATATGTGAGAGTGAGGGTGGGGAGATTAAATAGAAAAAACATATACATCGTCATGACACCCTCGGATACCATATGTAACCAACCTCGTCGTCACGACAACAAGCCTCACATAACAAGTGCAATTTTTTTTTCTGTGTGTGGGTGTGTAGGAAGGTAATAATGACAATATACTCAACATCGTGACAAGACGACGAATACAATGCATGAAACTCACGCCACAACAAACATAACGACCTAACATAAAATCACATCAAGCACCTGGAAGCAATGTACGACATTCAACCGACGAAGAATAAGAATGAATACCCGCTCGTCCTACCCTGCAATGGTTAGTACCTCCACGACACATAAGCAATGCTCAAGCCCAGGTTCCCATCGATTTTGACCATTTAAGGTCTCAAGGCTGGCGACTATTTTGAGAAACAAGGAGGTGTCTACATCCCGCCCGACATAAGCAGACCAAACCTACTAAGCTAGGTACAATCATCCTAACAACCCAACACACCCAAATTAATTACACAAGTAACTAGAACCCTTACAGTGAGAAACCAATCACATTAAACGTTTACAACCAAATACAAACATTGATTATAATAAGAAACAACACCCTCCACGGGAAGCGCAAGCTAAAAATGACTTCGTCAACAACCCAACCATTAATCAAGGCTAAATGGTCAATATCTATGATTTAAAATGGCGTTAATTACATATCAATTAACCAATCTAAATTCCATTAGTCAATGAGTTACCAACCGAACTTAACATCAATTACGACTCAAATTTAGCGATTCTGAGTTACAAATTAGGCGATATCTATAATTCCAACTAACATCAATTACATATCTAATTTAGCAAGTCCAAATCACGATTTAGAAATTAACTACAAATATAATATAACATTAGTACAATCTAACTTTATCAATTGCCAATATATAAACAACATTCACTACATCAAATTACAATGTCTAAGATTAAAATGCTATTAATGACTTTAACCTCCAACACACTGTCTCGCCATTTTTAAAAGTAGTTAGGTTTAACCAGCTTCCTATTCACATTAAGTTGTTGAGTAAATGTAAGGTTAACCAAAGCCCCAATTGACTTTTCATTGAAAATGCCTCGGTTGTCTAATCAAGCAAGAATCACTGAAAAAATGACAGGATGTGGTCTGACATGAATCAATTTTCTATTAAACTAAAGATAAATCTATGCTGTCTTAATTAGGAATTTTTGTCCCTGACATAAATTAGAGTTATTACTAAATTGATGCCAATTCCAATATAATGCTATTATTCAACACTATAACAATATTAGTGTACCAAGCACAATCTAACAGCAATAGCAACTTTAATGTACAACCTGCTGACTCTTACACTTGTTGTCCGACAAAACGTTTAACCATGAAGATAGATAGAAGGAATCTAAGGCTAAGGGTGTAACTGAGGATATTGTTGTCTAAAACCAAGGTCGTTTATAGATTAACGGCGCAGTCAACCATTAAGGCGAATTCGTCCAATCAACAACAGATGTAGCCCATCATTTAAGGGAAACGTTGTCATAGTTTTAAACGACATTTCATGATCAATGAAGGCAGCAACACAGACCTCAGTTAAAAAACAAAAGTCATGGGTGTGAACAACAATTTCAGTCAAACTTGTTGGGAAAACCATGGGCATTTACGGCAACCCCAGCCATGCATTTGAATGGCAATCTCGTGGGCCTTCAACAGTAAAACACAAACCAGTTTTTAAAGGAAAAGGTGGTTGATTCACATCAAGTAATTTGATGAATTGAAAAGATAAAAACGTGGGTGAATTCAGCATCACACAATCCTTTTTTAAATTCCAAAACCGTGGTCATTCCCAGCAGGTAAATTATGAATTGAAAAGGCTAAATTTGTGGGCGAAAACAACAAGCTCAGGAAAATGTTTTAAAGTAAAAAAAGATCGTGGGTAAATGCGACTAGCTTAGGCAACGTTTTAAAGAAAAATCGTGGTTAAGGGCAACAAACTTAGTCACATTTTACAGGAAAATCATGGTCATATGGACGACAAAATCAAACATGTTTTAAGGAAAAATCGTGTATAGGGACACACCAGAAAAATATTCAATGTTATCCATATTTAAAAGATGCAAAATGTTGTGCCCATAACGCCCCAGAAGGAGCTTCATGTTGCTGTCATCATTTAAAGTGAAAACCGTTGGCAGAGCTCGCCAGAATGGACGCTACATAAATTATGTCATGGATGATTAAGAAAATCACTACACAACCACACCAGAAAGGAACTACATAAACTTTGTCATGGATAAATAAGAAACTCGTTGTAGTGACCAAGGGGCAAAATGCAGACAAGAAAAATTCCTCTTTTCCATCTCTACAATGCCAATTATAAAAATTTGTAGACATGAAATCATTTCTTTTTTCCATTGCCAAAATACAAAATAAAAAAATGCAGACATGAAACCATTGCAGTTTTTTATTTATTTTTGTTGACAGAATACCCCCAAAAAAATTTGCAGACAGGGAATCAATTTGTGCTTCCATTGATATAACCCCAATACAACGCACACAACAATAAGAGAATGCAAGGATCCAATGGGAAAGGTCATGGAATGATTGCAGGGGTTCTATCAGTCAAGGCATAGAGAAAACCAACCAGGACACAAGATAATCCACACAGAGGTCATTGCCAAATGGTCAAATCAACAATCAGCCAGGGACAAACATCAAGGGTAGTCGTCTAATAGGTTCGTCCTTCGCTCATCATCCTCTCACAGAAAAGCAGGGCGTTGATATCCATAGGTATTTTAACGCTAAGGCGATGACCGTAGATCGGGCTCCTGGCCGACTACTCGGGCGAGGACTGGTGAGCTAGGGACGAAACCTAAACAACCACGAAGGTCACAATCAATGAAGCAAGGTGGTCAAGACGTGTGGGGGAATTAAGCCATGGGATTCAATCTACAATCGAGCTAGGCTAAGAAAATTTTAGAAAACATCTAGACAATCAGTTCACTTACCCAAGTAAAAATGCAGATTCGAGCATAAGTTCTAACACAATTTATCATACAAAATGAAGAAAGTGTATCGTTGTCTTTTCAAGGTGGACGTCCCTCTTTCTCCTTGCAACTCCTGCGTACTGACCGACGAGACTTCAACGGTACTTCCCAGCCAATGCTAGTGGTACTCTTCTTCCCCCTTAACCCCCTGTGCCGCAAAGGGGCCACCCACTCACTATCCAGGGATTTTGACTAGCTCCCAGCTTGCCTTGTAAGCCCGAGCTACCACTCCTCACCAAGCTGGGTATCCCAACTCCCACAAGTTAAATCATTCAAGTAGATATTTCTGCAGCGTAAATTTACGCAAACAGAACAAGATCTATCCTCCATCTCCTCCCTTCATTATATAGATTTTTGTGGTTACTTACTTTCCAAAAATATCGTTTAGTTAAGTTTTTAGAATTTAATTCCAAAAAACTCCTCCCCTTACAAGTGTCACCCATCCCCTTCATTCCTCCATAAATTAATTTCTTTAATTAATTAATTATTTTATTTCCCTCACCCATCTAGAGTTACTCTTAGAATCGCTCCTAGGTGTCCCCAAATTCTCTTAGAGGTTTTAATGATTTTCCCAACTATTAATTTGTTAGTTCAATATAAATTAGAAATCTCTTAAATGGTAGATACTTTACTTAGTTTGAATTTCCGCTTTTTCCCTTTTGTTTCCTTTTTTCTTTTTATGTTTCCCTCTTTTCCTAGTTTCCTAATATTTTAGATTTTCCCCTCTTTCCCTTTTTTATTTAGAACTCAGAAAGGCAGGTGTGGAAATTAACCCTTTTCCCTTTTCTCTTTTAATTAATATATTTTAAATTATCATAAAATAATAAAATGATTAATTCCCTTTTAAAATTTTATTCCAATAGATTTTTATGAATCAATTAAATTTCTTACTCCCTTCGTGTTACAAGATTTAACAAAGATCATACTCTTTATTTATTTTGTTTTTATTATTATTATTATTTTATAGATAAATAAAATTTTACCACTAGCATAGTTTAGACTTAAACCTTAAATTTTCGTACTGAGTGACATTTAATTAGGGAATTTGTTTTTTTTTTGTTTTTTCTTTTTAATTCTTGACACGTTATTCGTCCTAAGGCCATATAGGTTCATTCATCTATCATCAACAACACGACGTACCCTTCAGGACGCACTACGTGCTCCAAGGGTGCCACTCGCCTCTTGACTGACTTGGTAGACATCAAAATCCCCTGGAGTCAATACTCCGCCAAGTGAACTTGTGGGAGACTAAGGGCCTATAATGAATAAGGCCCCCGCCTTATTACGCGCCCCTTAGAATCATCATGAGCGACTTTCGCAGTCTTCCCTCACGACATCATGGGTCCTCTCAAACTAGGTAAACGTTAACCTACAGTTCGAGCCATGACGGGAGTGCTAGTAGGCTATGGCAGGACCGTTGTCCACACCTCTCCCTCAACATATTTGGTAGTCATGAATGACCCCTTTACGCCACATGTGAGTCTGTTCAAAAAGCTATCGTCATCCTGCATCATAAACAAATCATGTCAGAACATATCCATATCATATCATCTAATCAAATGCACTAATATCACAACAAAACAATCAAACCCCAATGGTACACTCCCTGACTCGATCCAGAGTCCAAGGGGTTCCATCTATGCCTCTGCATCCTTGAGGTCCAGAATCCTGCACACTCAGTAAAGTGAGTCAATAGCACCTATCTATGTCAATGCAGTAAAACAACACGTCATCAACCCATAACGCCTCATAATCAAAATCAAATGTTTCAATAACATAATAATCTGGATCACTTGCGAGCAAGTGTCCTCAAAGAATAAGTTCACTCAGTGTTCTAGAGAGGGATGTTACATACAACCCCTCTTGGTATAAACTTCATCGTGAAGTGTCAGGGTATAAATGTTGAAATAAAGTGTATCACAGTGTCATATTTCTATCTATCAAACAAAAATGGAAACTGCTGGCCCATATCATATGCGTCCTCCCAGGTCGCCGAGTGCGGACTATAATTGTCCCAATAGACCTTGACTTGATCTATTGTTCGATGTCGTAGCTGTCGAATTTGATGATCCAAGATGCATATTGGCTCAGCCGTGAGCGGCCCCTCATCCGACACCTACAAGGAAATCATGTCAATAACATGTGTAGGATCACTAATATAATGTCTCAAAATAGATACATGAAAAACATCGTGCATGGGTCTCAAAGAATCAGGAAAGACTAGTCGATAGCCCATGGGTCCCTTTCCCTCCACAATCTCGAAAGGTCCCATGAACCTAGGAGAGATTTTAGCTCCCTTCCCAAACTTGATCGAACTCTTATGTGGTTTAACGAGCAAGAAGACTCGATCGCCGACCTCATAACTACGGTCGACACGGTGCGCATCGGCATAAATCTTCTTTCGATCCTACGCTTCTTTAATCCTTTGTCTTATTGTTTGCATTTAATGTTTCATTTCTTGGATCACTTTTGGTCCCACCAGGACCCTATCCTCAAGCCGATCCCAACTCAAAGGTGTCTGACATGGTCGCCCGTAAAGAAACTCAAAAGGCGCCATCTTAATGGTGCTCTGGTAACTGTTGTTGTAAGAAAACTCTACGAGTGGCAAGAATTCTTCCCAACGCCTTTGTTGCTCCATCACATACATGCGCAGCATGTCCTCCAAGGTCTGGTTTTTTCATTTGGTATGCCCTTCAGTCCTTGGCTGATACGTAGTACTAAAGTTAAGGTGGGTTCCCAAGGCCTCTTCGAAACTCGTCCAAAATCATCGAGTAAACATCGATCCTCGATTGGATATAATCCTCTTAGGCACGCCATGCAGCCTCACAATCTCACTGATGAAAACTCTAGCTATGTCAGGTGCCTGATACGTCATACACACAGGAATAAAGTGAGCACTCTTCGTCAGAGTGTCTACTACTATGAAAATCGAGTCATGTCTCCTTACCTTCAGTGGCAGTCCAAAAATAAAATCCATCGAAATAACCTCCCATTTCGATTCCAGAATAGAGTTTGGTTGTAGTAATCCTGTTGGGTGTCTATGTTCATCCTTTACCTGCTCACATTCTAGACATCTAGCCACATAGTTGACTATGTCTGCCTTCATTCCCTTTCAGAAGATTAAGGGTTTAAGGTATGCCCTCATCTTTGTGACTCCCGGGTGAGCCATGTAAACTGATCTATGAGCCTCGCTTAGGATCAACATCCTCAACTCGTCGTTCACTGGTACACAGATCCAATTTTTAAACCTCAATAAACCATCGTTATCAGATGAAAATCCTTCAAATCGTGGTACCATCATTGTTTTTTGTCCGATTAAACCCTCGACCTCTTTATACTAGTCATCATCACGCTGTAAAGTTAGAATCTTTTCATGTAGATTTTTCTGAAGAGGCAGGATCGAAAATATGCGCGGTCTCTGACTCAATGCATCTGCCACTCGGTTCATTGTTCCTTTTATGTAAGTAATTTCAAAGTCGTACTCGCTAAGCAATTCCGACCAACGCCATTGCCGTGCGTTCAGGTTGCTTTGCGTAAAGATGTGTTGTAGTCCACAGTGGTCAGTCTTTAGTTCAATTTTTTGTCCAACAAGGTAGTGTCTCCAAACCTTCAAGGCATATACGATGGCTAACAACTCCAAATCATGCGTTGTGTATTTCTCCTCGTGCCTTCTCAGTTTCCTCGAAATGTAAGCGATCAATCATCCGTCTTGCATCAAGACTCCGCCTAAGTCTTCCTTGGATGCGTCAGTGCATACCAAGAAGTCTTCATCCATGTCAGAGACCTTTAGTATTGATGTTGTTGTCAACAACTCCTTGAGCCTCTAAAATGCTTCTGCGCATTTCGCGATCCAAACAAACTTCTTGTTTTTCTTCTGCAATTCCATGATCGGATTTTCTATCTTCGAAAACCCCTAGACGAACCGTCGATAATATCCCGCTAAACTCATCAATCTACGCACTTCTGGGACATTCGTCGACGCAGGCCATTCCATAATGGCCTCGACCTTTGCTGGATCCATAGCGATACCTTCATTGGAGATGATGTGCCCTAAGTAGTGGATCTTCGATTGACAAAATGAGCATTTGGATAACTTCCCATAAATTTGTGCTCTCGTAGACACTTTAGTACCAAGCACAAGTGCTCTTCATGCTCCTCTGTCGTCCGAGACTAAATTAAAATATCGTCAATGAATACTTGGATGAACTTGTCCAAGTACTCGTAGAACACCCCATTCATCAAACTCATAAATACCCCTGGGGCGTTTGTCAGTCCAAACGGTAAAATAGTAAACTCGTAATGTCCAAACCTTGTCTTAAAGGCGGTCTTAGGGACATCATCCTCCTTGATCCATAAGTGGTGATACCCTGATCACAAATCAATCTTGGATAACACCGCCACACCCTTCATTTGATCGAACAGATCATCAATCCTCGGCAACGGATATTTATTCTTAATTGTGGCCTTGTTCAATTGACGGTAGTCAATGCAAAGCCTCCACAACCCATCCTTCTTTCATATGAAAATAGAAGGTGCACCCCACGGTGACACACTAGGACGTATCAGTCCTAGGTCTATCAATTCCTTCAGTTGCATTCTCAACTCTTGTAACTCTAGGGTTGACATCCGATAAGGCGTTCTAGCTATCGGTTAAGTTCCCAGTTTTAGGTCTATAGTAAAATCCAATTCCCTCTCTGGTGACATCCTAGGTAAATCCTCCGAAAATATGTCTGCAAACTCTCTCACCACAAGAAGGTGTTCTAAACCTTCTATTATTCCCTTCTCTTTTAATGCAAGGATCACATAAAGCTTGACCCCTTGCACATGCTCTTCCGTAGCTGTAAGGAAGAGATGAACCTCAATGAAACTCCCTGGTTCCACCCTACAATCACACATCTCTATCCCTCATCATCGACCAAGCTCAACCGTTTCATCTTACAGTTGAGTATCTCCTCATGTGATTCCAACCAGTCCATACCAATCACAACATCATAAGATCCTAGGATCATGACTTATAGGTTGGACCTTGTGAAAAACTCTCCTAGGTTAAGGACATATCCTGTAACCTTTCCTCCAACCTTTTTTTGGGCTCCTTAGTCCATCTCTACAAAGACGAACTCATCCTATTCGACTTCCTTTACCTTAATCCTTTTTACCATTGCACCAGAAATGAAACTCTGGGTAGCACCGGGATCTATCAAAATACTAAGGGTATAGTTAGCGACGATACCTGTCGTCTCGAGCACAGTTGAATGATGCTCCACCTGGTGGTTATTCATTGTTGTATGAATATGATGGGCCTTTCCCATATCTCCCACAGTAGTGGGTTTGACTGATCTGGACACTCTAGTCCTCTCCATCGGGCAGTCGCACTGGTAGTGTGGCTCTCCACACCTCCAACACCCCTTCTTCAACCTAGTAGTCCTGGTACCCGAAGTAGAAGGTGATCGCCCATCGGCTTGGAATCCTGGTCTGTTATGCTGAACAGGCGTAAACTGTTGTTGTTGCAGTCAACACTATTATTGATCCTGTGGTCCCCAATAAGGTGTTTGTTGTTGAGGCATCGGTCGTCGAGGTGTAGTGAAGGTGGATCCCCTCTGGAAGCCACGATATCCTGGCATATGTCTAGCTGGTGTCTAATGATGATGTGCATCAAATGACACCTACCCTGCTGGTCTCGCTCGAGTCCTGGACTGACCTCCGCTGATAAGCTCCTTCTCTGTTATGAGGGCCTTCTGGATGACATCATGCAAGGTTTGAGGCATCAAAATCCTAACCTTTTCACATATGTTCCCGTTAAGTATGAACACGAACTTGTTGACCTTAAGTTTCTCAGTGTTAAGATCCAGACCATACTGGAGCAGCTCCATAAAATAGGCCTAGTACTCGGGCACCATACGGCCACCCTGTCATAAGGTGTTAAACCCATTGAGCTGACGCTCAATGAATTCCTCTGAAAGGTACCTCTCTCGGAACCGTTCCTCGAACAATTCCCATGACACGTCTTCGATGACCACGTTCAGCTACGGTAGGAGTGTCTTCCACCATAGAAGAGTGCTCCCTTTCATTTGAAAGACCACCATGAAGACCTTCATGTTGGAGGTATAATCACGAAGTGTGAAGCACATCGCCATGTTCTCCAACCATGCCTTGGTGGTTGCGTCGTTCGGGGCACCAAAGAACTTGGGAAATTTGACCTTCTCGAGTTCACGATGAATGCTACCAATACCAACTGGAGTGCGCGGTGGAACCTCAGCGGGTGCCAACGCCCTGGCCTCATCTTTGTCCAAACGGATGATTAGTGCCTCAGACATGCGCTAAAAAGATCTCATCATTCTGACCACATCACCAACTGTTATCAGCTCCTGTCCGAAAACTTGTTTATCTCCCTGGGGGTTAGACCCCTCAGGCATGGATGCTATTGGAGGCGTCACGTCTCCTCCCCTAGCACCCCATCGACTGCCTCTATGACATTCTATAACCATGATTACCTGCACGAATACAAGTTGAGTCAATTAGTAACCTTATAATCAAATCATATCAACGAAAGCCATAGCGATCCCAAGTCGCGGGTTGACCCCACTCTGATACCATATGTAATGAACCTCATCTTCATGACAACAAGCCTCACATGAAAAGTGCAATTTTATTTTTTGTGTGTGTGGGTGTGTAGGAAGGTAATAATGAAAATATACTCAACATCGCAAAACGACGATGAACACAATGCATGCAACTCATGCCACAACAAACATAATGACCTAACATAAAAGCACATCAAGCACCTGGAAGAAATGTACAACAATCAACCAATGAAGAATAAGAATGACTACCCGCCTGTCCTACCTTGCAATGGTTAGGACCTCCAGGACACATAAGAAGCGCTCAAGCCCAAGTTCCCATTGATTTTGACCATTTAAGGTCTCAAGGCTGGCGACTGTTTTGAGGAACAAGGGGGGCTCTACATCCCACCCGACATAAGCACAACAAGCCTACTAAGCTAGGGACAATCATCCTAACAACCCAACACACCCAAATTAATTACACAAGTAACTAGAACCCTTACAGTGAGCAACCAATCACATTAAACGTTTACAACCAAGTACAAAAATTGATTATAATAAGAAACAATACCCTCCAAGGGAAGCGCAAGCTAAAAATAACTTCATCAACAACCCAACCATTAATCAAGGCTAAATGGTCAATATCTATGATTTAAAATGGCGTTAATTATAGATCAATTAAGCATTCTAAATTCGATTAGTCAACAAGTTACCAACCGAACTTAACATGAATTACGACTCAAATTTAGCGAGTTTGATTTACAAATTAGGCGATATCTATAATTCCAACTAACATCAATTACATATCTAATTTAGCAAGTCTAAATCACGGTTTAGACATTAACTACAAATATAATCTAACAATAGTACAATCTAACTTTAGCAATTGCCAATATATAAACAACATTCACTACATCAAATTACAATGTCTAAGATTAAAATGTTATTAATGACTTTAACCTCCAACACACCGTCTGGCCATTTTTAAAAGTAGTTAGGTTTAACCAGCTTCCTATTCACATTAAGCTGTTGAGTAAATGTAAGGTTAACCAAAGCCCCAATTGACTTTTCATTGAAAACGCCCCGGCTATATAATCAAGAAAGAATCACTGACAAAATGAGAGGACGTGGTCTAACATGAATCAATTTTCTATTAAAGTAAAGCTAAATCTATGCTATCTTAATTAGGAATTTCTGTCCCTGACATAAATTACAGTCATTATTAAATTGCTGCCAATTCCAATATAACGCTATTATTCAACACTATAACAATATTAGTGTACCAAGCACAATCTAAGAAAAATAACAACTTTAATGTACAACCTGTTGACTCTTACACTTGTTGTCCGACAAAATTTTTAACCATGAATATAGATAGAAGGAATCTAAGGCTAACGCTGTAATCGAGGATATTGTTGTCTAAAACCAAGGTCGTTTACAGATTAAAGGCACAGTCAACTATTAAGGTGAATTTGTCCAATCAACAACAAACATAGCCCATCATTTAAGGGAAACATTGTCACAGTTTTAAAGGGCATTTCATGATCAATCAAGGCAGCAACAAAAACCTCAGTTAAACAACAAAAATCATGGGTCTGAATAACAATTTTAGTCAAACTTGTTGGGAAAACAGTGGACATTTACGACAACCCCAGCCACGCATTTGAATGGAAATATCGTGGGCCTTCAACAGTAAAAAACAAACCAATTTTTAAAGGAAAAGGTGGTCGATTCACAGTAAGTAATTTGATGAATTGAAAAGGTAAAAACGTGGGCGAATTCAGCATCACACAGTCCTTTTTTAAATTCCAAAACCATGGTCATTCCCAACAGGTAAATTATGAATTGAAAAGGATAAATTCATGGGAGAAAACAACAAGGTCAGGCAAACATTTTAAAGTAAAAAAAATCGTGGGTAAATGCGTCCAGCTCAGGCAACGTTTTAAAGAAAAATCGTGGTTAAGGGCAACAAACTTAGTCACGTTTTACAGGAAAATCGTGGTCATATAGATGGGAAAATTAGACGGGTTTTAAGGAAAAATTGTGTACAGGGACACACCAGAAAAACATTCAATGCTATACATATTTAAAATATGCAAAACGGTGTGCCCATAACGCCCCAGAAGGAACTTCATGTTGTTGTCATTTTTTAAAGGGAAAAATGTTGGCAGAGCTTGCCAGAATGGATGCTACATAAATTATGTAATGGATGATTAAGCAAATCGCTACACAAGCACACCAGAAAGGAACTACATAAACTCTGTCATGGATAAATAAGCAACTCGTTGTAGTGACCAAGGGGCAAAATGCAGACAAGAAAAATTCCTCTTTTCCATCGCCAGAATGCCAATTATAAAAATTTGCAGACTTGAAATCATTTCTCTTTTCCATTGCCAGAATACAAAATAAAAAAATGCAGACATGAA
>ML779339.1:1279435-1299604 GCA_009831015.1 Picea engelmannii
TTTTATTGCCAGAGTATCCCCAAAAAAAATTGCAGACAGGGAATCAATTCATTCTTCCATTGCTATAGCCCTAATATAGCGCAAACAACAGTAAGAGAACACAACGATCCAACGGGAAAGGTCATGGAATGATTGTAGGGGTTCTATCAGTGAAGGCATAGAGAAAACCAACCACGACATAAGATAATCCACACGTAGAGGTCGTTGCGAGATGGCAGAATCAACAATCAGCCAGGGACAAACATCAAGGGTAGCGGCTAATAGGATCATCCTTCGCTCATCATCCTCGCACAGAAAAGTAGGGCATTGAGATCCATAGGTCTTTTAACGCTAAGGTAGCGACCGTAGATCGGGCTCCTGGCCGACTGCTCAGGTGAGGACTAGTGAGCCAGGGACGAAGGCTAAACAACCACGAAGGTCACAATCGACGCAACAAGGTGCTCAAGACGTGTGGGGAAATGAAGCCATGGGAGTCAATCTATCATCGAACTAGGCTAATAAAATTTCAGAAAACCATCTAGACAATCAGTTCACTTACCCAAGTAAAAATGCAGATTCGAGCATAAGTTCTAACACAATTTACCATACAAAACGAAGAAAGTGTATCGTTTCCTGTTCGGAGTGGACGTCCCACGTGCTCCTTTCAATTCCCGTGTGTCGATCGGTGAAACTTCACCGGTACCTTCCAGCAAATGCTAGGGGTACTTTTCTTCCCCCTTAGCCCCCCGATCCACAAAGGGGCCACACACTCACTATCCAGAGATTTCGACTAGCTCCCAGCTCGCCTCATAAGGCCGAGCTACCACTCCTCATCGAGTTGGGTATCCCAACTCCCACAATTTAAATCAGTCAAGTAGATATTTCTGCAGCGTAACGTTATGCAAATAGAAGAAGATCCAACTTCCATATCCTCCCTTCATTATATAGATTTTTGTGGTTCCTTACTTTCCAAAAATCTCGTTTTGTTAAGTTTTTTAAATTTAATTCCTAAAATTCCTCCCCGTACAAGTGTCACCCATCCCCTTCATTCCACCATAAATTAATTTCTTTAATTAATTAATTATCTTTATTTCCCTCACCCACCTAGAGTTACTCCTAGAATCGCTCCTAGGTGTCCCCAAATTCTCTTATAGGTTTTAATGATTTTCTCCACTATTAATTTGCTAGTTCATTTTAAATTATAAAGCTCTTAAATGGTAGATACTTTACTTAGTTTGACTTTCCGCTTTTTCCCTTTTGTTTCCTTTTTTCTTTTTGTGTTTCCCTCTTTTCCTGGTTTCCTAATATTTTAGATATTCCCCTCTTTCCCCTTTTTATTTAGAACTCAAAAAGGCAGGTGTGGAAATTAACCCTTTTCCCTTTTCTCTTTTAATTAATATATTTTAAATTATCATAAAATAATAAAACGATTAATTCCCTTTTAAAATTTTATTCCAACAGATTTTTATGAATCAATTAAATTTCTTACTCCCTTCGTGTTACAAGATTTAACAAAGATCATACTCTTTATTTATTTTGTTTTTATTATTATTATTATTATTATTATTATTTGTAGATAGATAAAATTTTACCACTAGCATAGTTTAGACTTAAACCTTAAATTTTCGTAATGGGTGACATTTAATTAGGGAATTTTTATTTTATTTTATTTTATTTACATGTTATTCGTCCTAAAGACATATAGGCTCATTCGTCTATCATCAAGAACGCGATGTTCCCTTCAGGACGTACTAGGTGCTCCAAGGGTGCCATTCGTCCCAATCTGTTTCCCTTGCACGACGTGCCCTTCAGTATGCACTATGTGCTCCAAGGGTGCCACTCGCCTCTTGATTGACTTGGTAGACATCAAAAACCCATGGAGTCAATACTCCACCAGGTGAACCTATGGCAGACTAAGGGCATCTAAGTAATAAGGCCCCTGCTTTATTGTGTGCCCCTTAGCATCATCATGAGTGACTGTCGTAGTCTTCCCTCACGGCATCATGGGTCCTCTCGAACTAGGTAAACGTTAACCTACAGTTTGATCCATGACGGGAGTTCTAGTAGGTTGTGGTAGGGTTGTTGTCCACACCTCTCCCTCAACATCTCTAGTAGTCGTGCATGACCCCTTTACTCCACATGTGAGTCCGGTCGACAAGCTATTGTCAGCCTGCATCATCAACAAATCATGTCAGAACATATCCATATCATATCATCTAATCAAATGAACTAATATCGTAGTAAAACAATCAAACCCCAATGTTACACTCCCTGACTCGATCTAGAGTCCAAGGGGTTCCATCTATGCCTCTGCATCATCAAGGTCCAGAATCCTGCACACTCAGTAAACCGAGTCAATAACACTTGTCTATGTCAATGCAGTAAAACAACATGTCATCAACCCATAACGCCTTATAATCAAAATCAAATATTTTAATAGCATAATAATCTGGATCACTTGCAAGCAAGTGTCCTCAAATAATAAGTTCACTCAGTGTGCCAGAGCGGGATGTTACAGATTTATTAGAGAAAACATATACATAATGTATATGTTTTATATAATAAATCCCCCCACCCTCACCCTCACCCTCATATATATACATAAAGTATATATGTGAGAGTGAGGGTGGGGAGATTTATTAGAGAAAACATATGCATTATGTATATATTTTCTCTAATAAATGTGGGCAGCCTCTAATAAAGAGATCATTTTTTTTACATGAAGTGATTTGATCCACCTAATTAAGATGTATTTATGGTCATTTGGAATCAAATTCCTTAAAATGTAAATCTTTTCTTAAATTTATAGTCTAAAAAAAAAAATTCACATACTCCCATCCATTTGACAAACAAGAAATTAAGATGAATTAGTGGTCATTTATTTTATTATAGTGATAATTTTTATTTTTATTTTATTTTTTTATAGTATGATATTTTTAACTTGTCATTTTTACAAATGTTAAGTTTTCTCAATTTTACAACCTATTTTTTCCAAGCATTCTTCTAAGTTATCAATGTATATGCCAAAAAGGGTAGGGGACAAGGGACAACCTTGTTTCACTCTGATATTGCAGTTAATCTCTTTTGATATTGCAGTTAATTTTTTATGATACCTTATTCTATGACTGAAACGGTGAAGAAAAAATGGATCCCTCGGACAAACTAGAAGATGATGAAGCTTCCGCACAGGAAAAAGAAAGCAAGGTGAGTTACTTCCCTTTCCAAATTTTTAATGATTCTCTATCTTATGACGTGGAAAGTGAGGAAGTTTTGGATGTTTTAACCCCTTCATGTTATGATGAAGATAATGACTTCGTTGAAAATTTTGATGAATTCATACATGTTGGGAAACGTATATGGGATATGATTGGATATGATGTTGATCCCATGAATGACATTGATGGTCCTTTCCAAAATTTTCCTTCGCATTTATCACATGAATTTACTAATGATTTTGACATTTGGCAAGAAGAACCTGACTCTATTAAGACACCCAAGGATGACTTGATGCTACGCTCTCTGATTAATTTTTGGTCATAGCTTGAGGACTTTGATGACTATCCATATGAGCACTTAGATTCATCCTATGAAGAAAGTTATCAACCAACATTATGCTTAGATGTTGATAAAAATGAGGAAGTTACTTCCCTGAAGCAGGATGCTTGTGATAAGATTTTCCACCCCCCTTTGATCACTTTACCTCGCTGTGTCACTAAAGGTGTCCTTTGGAAACATGTCCCTTATCCCAAGTATCATGTAAGGAAATCATGTAAGGAAAAACCTCATTCAGGATTTTAGGGGGAAGTTGAGTGCCTCAAGAAGAAGACTATTATCACAGTTTTCCAACCTCCCCTTTAGGAATGGTCAGTCATCCTTTCAGTTTTTGCTAATCCCTCCTCAAGCCTCAAATTGTGAAGATGTCCAAGGTAGCCAGCATTTAGATTCCTCGAGTTAGCTTCCTAAACCTTAGACTTTTCATAATCCATTCCTGAGATGGATTGAGAACTCTCCTCAGAGTGTGCATTGGGATCACTTTGTCCCTCCCACCCGCCTCCATAAGTTAGACTTTGAGATTTCCGATGATATGATATATATTCTAACTCATGACATTTTTGTGCTTGATTTATCACTATTTTGGTTTATCATGAAGCACAAAGGCAAGTATCATGGGACATTGCAAGATTGGCCACACTGGTCATTTGACTACATCGAACATCCAACCAACAGGTAAGTAAAGGTAGGTACTTTGCTTTACATTCACATATTGATTGTTTTACTTTAGTATATATACATCTATATGTATGTTGGGGTGGAATTACTACCCCAATATTGTTACTGGTACTTCTGTCGAGATTGAGCAAGTTTGCAGGTTATGCCAGATCTGCTAAGGTTCTCATGCGCTCTACAGTGAGCACATGTCCCCGAGTTGGACAAAAATGTTATCCCCGATTTCTAGGGATAACTAGGAGATCATGTCTCGAGACCCACAGGTCCTACACATGGAGTAATGAGAGTAGGATTGACCTGAGCATGGCCCTGGAGGGCCCATCCTTTTCTTCTTCCATCAGCTTTGTCTTGTCAGCAACAACAAAATCCATCACCATCGGCTTGGTATTGTATCAGAAGAGGTTCTTTCTCCATGAGGTAATTGGTCTAGGTATCATGGTATGTGTCACTTTTTATCATTGAAACCTTTAAATATATGCATATGATTCCTTTTATCTCTAACAACTTCTTGGATATTACATTAGCCCACATTACCATGCTTGGGGAAATTGACAGGGTTCCCTACCAAGCCTATGCCCATAGGTCTTGGGTTGCCACTGGGGGGATTTATGAAAATCCATCGTCTGCTCCCATCATAGCACCACTGTTTCATCTCATCTCTCGCTCATTTATCCCATTCCCCTTTTCTAGACATTGGGTTGACCTGTTTGTAGGATTGCACCTTATCTCATGGGAAGAAGGGGCTAAAGGCTCAGAAGGTAAAAGTAGCTGGTAAAAGATAAAATCCTAAAAATGAAACCTCGAGATGCTTCGCCCATGGATCCCCGAGAAGGAAATAAAAGGCCTCTCATCAAGAAACAAGAGGTAATTGGAAAATAACAAACAAGACCTAGGCAGAGGATAGGGGGTCTCATCACGAGCCAACCTATTAGGTTCATGGGTATCTAACAGTATGATATTGCCACCATCTGGTTACCACACCAGGACAATGACCTTTGGTTGCATGGCCAAGGGGAAGGGGGTCTCATCATGAGGCAACCTTCTCATATATGTGAAAGTACTTATGGGTAACACTGTCAGCTCTGGTCACGATGCCAAGGCAGTGTCCTCTAGTTAGCTCTTGAGTAAAAAGAAAAAGAATAGGAAAGAGAAAATAAAAGAATAAATCTAAAAAGGGAATAAAGTCAAGAACGGGCTTGGAAAAATATGCATCCATGACAGGTACAAATTTCCTTATACAAAGGCACCCATAGATAACAATATGCATCCTTGGCTCTCACTTCACTCACGTGATTGGGCATCCCCTAGCCACATCACCTCACTTACATGGCTTGGATGAAATCCTCCTGGAAACTTTCCTTTTCTTTTGGATACTAGCCCAATAGGACGTCTTGTATTTTTCTTTGATCTTGTATTGCAGGTTTTTGTCTTGTCTTTGAGCTACTGACATATATATTAGGGGTTTTATGCATATGTTTAATAATATTGATGATGAAATGTGATTGAAATTGCTATGATCCCTATGACTAATATGGTGGTTGATCAGGGTTTTGCACCAGAGAAGAAGAGGACGTTTCATCAGAGGCACTTTGGCAAAGCCTAACTTAGGGGGATTGACCCACTCCCAGTGAAACGCTAGACTTGGAAGTCTTAGCATGTCCCCATATTCACCATGACATCATCTAGCTTAATGGACACCTTTGGAGGAAGACTAGGCAATAGTGGCACGTGTGACATGTTGGAGAGGCCTATGGGGGGCTAATGTTTTTCTCTTGGATGTCTCATTTTCCCTACAAAGTGCTAGCACCTCCCTTGAAGGGGATTTTACTCTCTTTGCAGTTCAATTAGGGTTTTAATTTGACAATTTAATGTAAAACAATGTTATCTTGGTATTACGGCCTTGTCGACCTTTTTTATGACCTAAAAAAGTAAAATTAGGTCATTGATACACTATATATTGAGGGTTTTGACTCTCATTTTATCATCATATTTCACTCACCACTTGGTGAGGTCTGAAATTTGCACCCCATTTGCGTTTTTCGCTGATTTGAGGAAGGCACACTTGTTGAAGGAAGAGATTTTTGGCATTCTATGGTGTTTTTATTGAAGGAAGGTGTTACAACTAGGGTTTGCATGATTATTTTCTTGATGATTTGTAAGTATTTTTCTACAAGACTTCTTGATTGAATGGTTGTAGTTTAATTTCTTGCATCTATTTATAAATATTGTTAAATCAAAACCCTAGGGGACAAACACACCAGTAGGTCATTGTCTCATGTCCCCTGATAGAAAAACTTTTAACCATTGAAGAAGAAGAAGAGAGCCTATCCATAGCTACACTCACTTTTCTTCTTCCCTTAAGCTAGTCGTACCTTTTGACTTCAATAGGAAGAGGACATCCCAGGCCTAGTTTATCTACACCTAGGGCCGTTTTCTTTTAGGGTTTGATTAAAGAGCCTTTCCTTAGCAACACTCTCCCTCTTTAAACCCTCTTGTCCTGACTTTGCTTTTCATTGAGCTGGTTGTTTGTCAGGAAGGAGGAGAGAGAACGAGGCCTTGCTTTAGCAACACTAGAGTGAGCCTCTCTCCCCTATGGTTATGATTTTGGAGCCCTTCTTTAGCAGCACTTCAAAACTTATCCCTCTAGTCCTTTAAAATCTCATCTCCTTCAACTTTTGCATTCTTCACCTATGACTTCATTAACCCTAAGGCATTGATCTAAGACTTCCAACGTCGAATTAGAATTGGATCCAAACAATCTAAAACCTCTTGAAATTGAAACCCTAACTACACTAACCCTATCCTAGACTATATTACTAACCCTAAGTTGTTGATGTCAACATTGAATATTTCATCTTTATTGCAGTAACATTTTGACTTTTGAGTAATTGAATGGTAGTTGAAGGCATTAATTGAGTTAAGAAGTTATTTGTTATATTGAATGTTGTTCCATTCAAGTATTTTTTGATGAAGTGATATTAATGCCATTGCTATCTTATAAACATTGACTTCGTCAAAATTTACTTTCAAATTGCTCATATTGAATATAAGATAGTCACTGATTTATATGAGGTATTAACCAAGATTGAACGTATTGGTTTCCTTGTTGTGTTGTCTCAAGTAGGTTCTCTTCCTTTCTTTGGTTATACTCTATTATTGGCTGCTTAGCCGAGACTATCTGATTGGCGGTAATTTGTGAAGGGAACTTTGTCTTTGTACTATTAGCCTTTGCCCTTTCAAAACCCCAGGTTACCGGGGACATCTCCCCTGTGCCTAGTCTCCCTAAATAGAAATAACCTCCCCATTTTGGTGACATTGGGTGGGGAAGGTTCATGTTTCGCTAGTTTTACCTACTACTCCTTATCCTTTCTTATGTCTACAAACTGTGTGATAACAAACATCAAATCAAAATTTAAGGAAGCAATGTGGTGTGATAAAGAGTTAGAGGAAAAAAGAAAATCAAGGTATTATAAAGATGTAATAAACCCTAATATAGAAGATCAAAATGATCTATTTATTTTTCCAAGTGTAAATAAAAAAATAAGCATTGCTAAGATAAGAAAAAATTCTCACGAGCTCCATAAGGACACTGGGCGTTGGTCAATTCCTAAAATTCCTTGGGATGAAAGAGTGTGTCACCTTTGTGACACTAAGAAGGTTGTAGATGAAAATCAATTTCTCTTAGATTGTCCAGCCTATACCCATATTAGATCTCATTTTCAAAATATTCATCACACTACCAACCTTCCTAACCTCTTAACTCAACAAAAGTATGGTGATCTTGGAAAGCTTCTCTTAATGCTTTTTTAGCACAGAAGCAAAATTCTAAAGAATCACAAGTAATCACTTACCCTCTTAAGGTCTGATAGACCAATTAGGTCTTAGTGGATGTTAATCATCATCATCATCATCATTAAAACATTTTGTTATATTTTAATTTAATTTTAATTTATATCTTTAAAAGTAAATATTGTATTTTATAATAAAGAAATGGTAAGATTATTTTTAAAACAAGTGTGAATTTATTTAATTATGTATTATGGTGGAAGATTTATTAGAGAAAACATATACATAATGTTTATGTTTTATCTAATAAATTCCCTCACCCTCACCCTCATATATATACATAAAGTATATGTGTGAGAGTGAGGGTGGAGAGATTTATTAGAGAAAACATATACATTAGGGTGAGAGTGAGGGGATTTATTAGATAAAACATATGCATTATGTATATGTTTTCTCTAATAAATGTGGGCAACCTCTAATAAAGAGATCATTTTTTTTACATCAAGTGATTTGATCCACCTAATTAAGATGGATTTATGGTCATTTGGAATCAAATTCCTTAAAATGCAAATATTTTCTTAAATTTATAGTCTAAAAAATATTTCACATACTCCCATCCATTTGATAAACAAGAAATTAAGATGAATTGGTGGTCATTTATTTTATTATAGTGATAATTTTTTATTTTTATTTTATTTTTTTATAGTATGATATTTTTAACTTGTCATTTTTACAAATGTTAATTTTTGTCAATTTAACTTTACACATGGCCATAGATACACTTAATCACTATTTATGGCATCAAAGTCACTAGCATTGTAATTAAATTTATGGGTAAAAGATATATAGAATAGAATTTTGAGAAGAATCTCATTTAGTAATTATTTTCATAAATTTTTGAAAACTTTTTTAATTAAAAATACATTTATAGTTACTCAAAACAATTAAAGCAAAGTCTTAATTTTTCTAACTCTCTTGAACAAAGTTTAGACTTAGTTTACTATTTCTTTTATTTAAAAGTAACGTTCACTAAGATCGAATTGGTCTATCGGACTTTAAGAGGGTAAGTGATTACGTGTGATTCTTTATAATTTTGTTTCTGTGCTCGAAAATCATTAAGAGAAGCTTTCCAAGATCACCATACTTTTGTTGAGTTAAGAGGTTAGGAAGGTTGCTACTGTGATAAATATTTTGAAAATGAGATATAATATGGGTATATGCTCGACAATCTAACCTAAACTATTTTTCATCTTCAACCTTCTTAGTGTCACAAAGGTGACAGACTCTTTCATCCCATGGCTTTTTAGGAATTGACCAACCCCGAGTTTCACTATGGAACTCATGAGAATTTGTTCTTATCTTAGCAATGCTTATTTTTTTCTTTACACTTGGAAAAACAGATAGATAATTTTGATCTTCTAGATTAGGGTTGATTACATCTTTATAATACCTTAATTTTATTTTTTCCTCTAACTCTTTATCACACCACATTTTTTCCTTAAATTTTGATTTGAAATTTTTTTTAATAGTATATGCATTATGAAAAATGGTTTCTTCTCTGATTCCCCAATAGTTTAGACAAGATCGAGCATATTTATGTCATCCTCGCTTGAGTCGATGGTGGTTATGACTTGATTTTGAAGAAATTTTAGGGAGCCTCATGTCTTCCATGTTGTTTAACTTGTTCTTAGACATTAGGTATCTAGTCATAGCCATGCTCTCAATGGGGGAGAGGCTTGTTTCTTAGAGGAGGATGGGATAGGGCGTATTTCCTTTAATTTTGAGACTATAGGTTATAAAATTCTTTTGTATTTCCTCTATCTTTCTCCAGGATTCATGAGATATACTACAGCCCCAAACTTCACATTCATAAAGAATAACAAGTGTATCAAGAGTCTCAAAGAGGATTTTCTTCTTATCCCAACTCCAAAGATCAGTTGATTTACAATTTTTTCAAGCCCGTAATAAGCTTTCCATCCCCCAATAATAATTTTCTCAATTCTATAATTCCAATTGAGCTTGTGGTGACTATCAATTCCAAGATATTTGTATGAAGTCACTTCCTCCAAGTTGTTGTTTTCATATACAAATATATCATAAGGGATCTTATTGGATTTAATAATCATGACCTTAGTCTTATCAGTATTAACAGTCATACCCATATTGGAGGAAAACTCCTTGAGGATTCTTAGTTGGTTTTCAATATCATGGGGACTCCTTTCCATAAGAATGATATCATCGCCATAAATAAGAATATTTATGACTATACCAGTAAGAGTAGGGCCGACTCAACCTATTTTTTCCAAGCATTCTTCTCAGTTATCAATGTATATGCCAAAAAGGGTAGGGGACAAGAGACAACTTTGTTTGACTCTGATATTGCAGTTAATCTCTTTTGAACAACCCTCGATGTTTTTAAACTTAGAAATAACATTCTCATACATAAATATTGTATCAACCCTCAACTCGAGAGACACTTTTATCGCTTCCAAACTATTCCAAATTTTTTTCCTACGAACCATGTCAAAATATTTTCTAAAGTCAACAAAACAACAAAAAAAAATGATTTTAGTATTGTGGAACTCCTCTGCAATGATCCTATAGGTAACAAGATGGTCCAAGATTGAACGATATCTCCTAAACCTGAACTGGCCTTTAGCTCTTTTACCGTGACTTTCTAGCCAAATGCTAATCTTCTTTTCCAAAATAATTCCATAAATCTTGGCTAAAATTGGGCTAATCATAATGGTCCTATAATTAGAGCGAAAGTTTCTATCCCCATTTTTAAAAATAGGAACAGTGAGGCTTTGCATCTAGATTTTAGGGAAGCCCTGCTTGACTGGTAAATTGAAGAGCTTGTGTATTTGAGGGATAAGGATTGGGCCTCCAATTTTAAAAATTTCATCTTGGTAGCCTTCAATGTCCTTAGCTTTCCCATTTGCAAGTTGCTTAAGCCCGAACTCTATGTCATCTAAAGAAAAAAATTCTTCCTTTGTAGGGACAATATGAATGGTGTCGATTGCATTAGGGAACTCGCATAGAATTTTAGGTTAGGAATTCCAGTCCGTTAAGGGAATACTTTTATTTTATTTAGTATTGCGTTTTATAATTTTGCTCCAGGACTTCTTAGGATCCAACTTGTATACTTTTGAAAGTTTCTCTTGCCTTTTATTGTTATAGTATATTTTTTTCCTTTTAATTAGGGATTTGTATGTATTGATATTATCGATTTTTAAGGGCTCATTAGAAGCATCCCTAATTTCTTTCCTAGAAATTTTACATTCTTTATCATACCAAGGGTTGGTTGTTCTATTATTATTTTTATAGGACACCTCGAAAGAGAAGTTGTTAATAGAAGTGGAAAGGGTAGTTGTAGTACTAGAATTAAAGTCTCCTAGAAGGAGGATATTACCTTCATTTTTCAAATTATAAATATCTTGTTCTAAATTATTATAGGGACAATTTTTATCTAGATTATTTTTCTTATGAAAAGTAGAATTAATAGGTGAAAAATAACAAATTGATAGATATATCTTCTTGGCATTGGTGTCTGAAATTTCTATCCAAATTTATTGATTAAGAGGGTCAATCTTATGAAGTTGAATGTGAGGAGAATTTGTTTTTCTAATATAACAAGCTATGCCTCCTATCCCTCTACAATGCGATTTTTTGTTCCATGCCGACCACAAGACAAATCCTTCCATGTTAGGGACCTTAGACTCCTCATGCTCCCAAGTTTCATCTAGACATATAATATCAATATCACTCGCGATCCAACTTATCATAGGACCTTTGCGCCATGGAAAGCCACGAAAGTTCCAAAAAAGGATCTTGAGTGTCCCAATTCCTATTTATTATTATCCTTCTGGTCTCTATCCCAAACAATAGCTTTTCAATTTCTAATTATTGTCCATTTTCATTCTTCCTTGACTTCTCTTACCTTTTGAACTTCCTTCCTTAATTCAGCTTGGTCTTCGGGAATGAGGTCTTCATTTATAAATATTCTGACCCTTTTAAGCTCAAATATTTACTAAGTCTGCTATATTTATGGTCATTACAATTTAATTTGACACGGATCAACCTATCTTTGTGATCAATTATTTTTCCTAGCCTCTTTGCTTCTATGAGGTAAGTTGTATCAATTTGTGATTTATTTTTTAATTCTTCTTTTACTATTGCTATCGTATCCTTCTCTTGTTGTTATTGTATAGCAAAAATTATGAGGTTCAAGGATCTTTTGTTATGTTCATGGTCCAATTTGATTAACTTATTCATTTCCTCTTTGATGGGTTTGATATCCAATTTGTTTTCCATATTACTGAGGGTCAAATTGTTGGTTAGTTTTTCTTCTAGATCTTTAATCCTATCTCTCAAGTTGTGATTTTCTTCAACCCCTCCTTCTTGGGTTGATTGTTTATGTTTTTCCATTTCTTGAATTCTATGCTTCATTGTCTGCAATTCAGTCTTGAACCCTAAGAATCTATCCTCTATTTGAGTTTCAATGGTATCTTTAATTTTTTTTTCAATCATTGCCTCTAGCTCTATTTGGAGTTTTAAGTCTCTTTCTTCACTCCTTTTTTCTAATGTTTCTAACTCTATTTGGATTTTGGCATCTCTCTCTTCTCTTCTTTTTTCTAAATATCTCCTTTAAAAATAAAAATAAAAACGAGAGAAGTATTATTCCCGTTCAAAACCGCAAAAGAGAATTAGTATTCCCGTTCAAAACTACGGAGAAATATAATTTTCGTTCAACCCGAGAGAAATATTATTTCCGTTCAAAACCCCAAAGTAGAGAAATAGTTTCAAAACCGGAGAGAAGTAGTATTACCGTGGAGAAATATTGTTCGGAGAAATATTATTCCTGGAGAAGTCCGGAGAAGCTACAAAGATTATACTATAAAATTTGATATTCATTTATTTTGTAGTAACTATTTTTGTTTTTAAATTTAATTTATTTTAATTGTGAGTTAGAAGTTATATTTATTTTATATTACACATTATATTTTATTTTGTTTTACATTAATCAATTATTTTGATTTGAGTAAAATTTATAGAGATAACACACTTTACCCATCTAGATTATAGAAAACCACACAATCCATAAAAATTATGAATATTTTTAATTGAGAAAAATAAAAATAAAAATTATAAGGTAGACAAATATTTCCTATTAATATACAAGAAAATTACATAAAATAAAGAAGGTGGGGATAATCTCTTTGGACATGTACATGATTAAGATATAAGGGAATACCACACTATATGATCATCTCTAGTATAGAAAACATATATAGTTTCCTTTTGAACTTCCTAGACTTATACTACTAAGATACACACTCATAATGGGTAGAAGGAATTCTCTATGATAAAAGTTTATGAGAATAAACACAAAGTGTTTTTTTGTTCTAACATGGTTTGTTGGTTGGACCCCATATAACCTTCATGAGTGCATGAAACTTGTTATCCAAGTAATCTAACTTCTCTAGGATGGGCCTTTTCGATAATTATTTCTCTTCTATAATGTGGGTTATAGTACTTTTATTAAACTAGTAGAGTTCTACCATGCAGTAGAGTTTTGTATCATTGTTTCTTGAAAAGATATTTTTTGGAATCTATTGAAGAAATTTGTCATCAATATCCTCATTAGAGATTATGCCTCTTTTCTTTCTTACCCTAGTATCCAAAACTTCTAATTCGACCTCTCCCTTCCTCATTTTTTAACTCAACTATGAGTTTTCCCTCCTTCCTATCCATGCATAAAATTAGGTGAAGGTCACATTGTTTCCATAGACTTAGAGACTCCACATGTATCAAACTTTCAAAATCCATATTCCACAAGATTATAATGGTCAAATAATCTCAAATTTAATACGACTAAGTACAAACTAACGCATAATCTTTATTACCATACTAATGACTACCACAAAACATTAGAACACCAAATACAAAACAAACAAATTAACACCCCCAATGATACTATAAATCTAGGTATTCTTTCACTATGAGAAACAATTTGAATTAGACATATAACCCAATTATCCAAGAAAGTTCCTCATGCATTCACCATTACCGCTATCAACCTTCAACTAAAATAATATGAGATAAAAATTGTTGCAAATGACATTACTTGAGATAAAAATTGTTGCAAATGGCATTACTTTATTTAGATTATCAACCATCAATTCCAACACCTTATTCATGGATAATACATTGTCACTTCAAACTTTTAATGGTGATATATAGCATGTGAGCCACCTATCCAAGATAATGATACTTTAAAATGAAATAAATATTAAATATATAATAGATATGAAATAATGTCATTTCTAAATTTATTTATTTATTGTTTTTTAGTATGTTGGTGACTTAGGGGGTTAAAAAACCACAACCCAAGGGCATCCAGGTTCTGGGCCACACCAACCCTTAACATGGATAGATTTTTAGGTGTGGTCACCAAACATGGAGTTGACACATGGAATTTGAAAAAAGATATCGAAAACAAAAACAATATTTCAATGTCCAGCTTAATTAAATATATTTATATGTGTGTGTGTGTGTGTGTGTGTGTGTGACGCAACCGCACTCCTCGGAGCACGATCGCTCTCACCAGGACCTTCTCTTCCTTTGGACCGAAGAGCTAAAACACTCCTGAAATCCCGTATCGGGACTTTTGTTCACCCATCGGATGCTCTCCTGACGATCTCCCTTTGCCCTATCGGGAAATCAGACTTCGCGTGATCGCGAATCCTGATAGCACAGGATCGGGTCTCACCAATCCTCGAATCCCGATGACTACTCATCCACGCTTCCTTTCTTCTTATTGTAAATTTATCCCGTCGGGAAATCGGTACTCATGCTGTCGTGAGTCACTGCTCTCACGAATCCCTGATTCCTGATCTCTGATGCCACCTGTCCTCCACTTGACAGCTAGGTTGTGGGATTGTCGCGTTTCTAGATTTCGCAACTTCTCTGGTCGTGAATTTCTCATCCCCGAGAATCCTGAATTTTCGAGCCCCGATACACGTGTGGTCTGTCTCCTCCACGTCACCGCTTCCTTTTCCACTCTATTGGGTATCACAAAATCGTGGTTTCTCCTGCAGCGATTCCGTTGTATGCGGAAAACTTGAAATGATGAACCCCGACTCTCCGGGATCTCGCGCCACGTGTCCCTGCTGTGATCGTCAACTCCGATATTCTCGAGGAATCGCTGATCGTGATTTGTTCCTGCGAGAGTTATGCGCCTCAGTAAACTCTGAATCCATGATGAGCCGAATTCCGATGAGCTCTAGCTCCTTCTCTGCACGCTAAGGCTTAAACTGTGCATGACTTCCCTAGATCTAACGACTGACGGGATTTCGCAATCTTTCTCTACGATTCCTGACCGTCGGTTCCTTCTACTCAAGGATTCAATCAGAAGACTAAAGCTCCTTTCTCATAACTTATCCTCGGGCACTTGCACTTGCGACTCCTGCTTGAGCTTCCCTCGGCACAAACTCTTGCGCTCTGCTTTCACGATATCATGAAGGTTCTATCCCTCCTGAGCTTGTCCACTCTGATTCTTTCAGAGAAACTTACACGCACTCCTTGCGCTCAGCCTTCAACAAATTTCCCAGTGTTGAATCCGTCCGACTCTGTGCAACTCCTGCAGCAGCAGTCTTTGATTCCCTTGACTCAGATTCACAATCGAGACTTCGGCTTTAGCCTGCGCACTTCTTGCATGACTTAAACAACTCAAAACCGCTTCTGGGTGAATGAGAACAATAGTTAGACTACTGAGCCTTCATCGACGCACTCCTTGTGGATGAATTCAACTGCACCCTTTGCAGGAATCTCCTGTCTCAGATAGAGAAACAATTGAAACTCATTCTATCTCCCTTTCAGACTTCAGTTTTAAAACATGAAATCATATGCACAACATATACAAAACAAATGCATAACAAGAAGCAAGAATTCCTGAGCATAACATTAATACACACAGAGAAACAACACAGACCATGGATTGAATCAAAGCTTCATTCTATTAATTTAATATCTGTACATGGGTATTCTTCATACAGTTTTGTGCAGTTCTTCCTGCTCTCCTGAATGCTTGATTGATAATGTTACAATGATAAAATGAGGGTGTCTATATCCGTTTTCCCTCCTTCCATCTAAAACTCTCTAATCTAGAAATAATTCCTACCTACTTGCATTAACTAGATTAAATGCCTCCTTATCTACTTCAGACAAGAGCATATGGCTCGAGGTCTGATACAATATACAAATGTGCTTTCCATAAATGCATCATTTATACATTGGAGCATCATCTTAAATGAAAATTCAAAAAGGTTTCGGCTGGACTTGTCCAGTTGTTCATTGTCTTTCACGCTGGCTCGCTTGTCATGGGTGATGCTCCTTGATGAGTTGGCGATGCTCCTGCATCATACTCCTCGGGTTGAAAATTTTCATGGGCTCCTGTCCATGAGCTATTGCATGGTCTGTCCATGCTTCTGTATCACTGCTTCGTTTTCCCAGCTGGCATCTTCCACTGGGTGATTCTTCCACTTGACTAGATACTCATAGTATTCCTTTCGCCTAGTCCTCTTACCCACTTGCTTGTCCAGTATGCACTCCATCTGTGGCTTTTCTGCAATCGGCATCTACTTCTACCACTGGACTTCTGGTTGTTCATTACTTCTAGATCCTGCTTCCTCAGCCTTATATGGATATAATTCTAAGACATTGAATATCAGAGATATTCTGATGCCCTCCGACAACTCGATTTCATAAGCATTCTCTCTGAATTTCTTCAGGACCTTGCATGGCTCGATTTTCTTCATTTTTAGCTTGTTGTATGTTCCCCTTGGGAACCTTTCCTTCCTCAGGTGTGCCAAAAGTAGATCACCAACTTCAAACTGAAGTTGTCTCCGATGCTGATCTTCTCTGTGTTTATACTCCTGATTTGAGTCTATTAGTCGTTGCTTCACCCTGCTGTGAAGTTCTTTCATCGCTTCAGCGAACTCTTCTGCACCAGCACTGTTAGTCGCAGTCTATTCTGACTCCCTGAGTTCAAAAAATCCCCTCGGTTGTGTCCCATACACAATCTAAAATGGGATTTTCCCTGTACTATGATTCACTGAATCGTTGTATGCAAACTCTGCCTGTGGCAACACATTGTCCCAACTGTTGTGGTGGTCTGTCACCAAGATTCTTAATAAATCTCCCAGACTCCTATTTACCACCTCTGTCTGTCCATCCGTCTGAGCATGGTAAGATGAACTAAACGCCAAGTTAGTTCCTAGCTTCTTCCATAAGGTCCTCCAAAAATGCCCTATGAATTTTGTGTCCCTGTCCGAAACTATGCTTTTTGGCAATCCATGAAGTCGAATGACCTCTTTGAAAAATAAATTTGCGATATGCGTCGCATCGCTGGTCTTCTGGCATGGAATAAAATGTGCCATCTTTGAAAATCTGTCCATGACCACAAATATGGAATCAACACCTCTCTGCGTCCTCGACAAACCCAATACAAAATCCATGCTAATTGCCTCCCATGGTCTCTCTGGTATGGGCAATGGCTGATTAAAAACCTGCATTCTGCTTCCTCCCTTTTGAATGCTGGAAAATCCTGCATCTGTCAACAAATCTCTTGACATCTGCTCACATGCCTGGCCAAAAATATGATTCGCTTAGCTTTGTGAATGTTTTATCGTGGCCAAAATGTCCTGCCAATCCACCACTATGTTTTTCTTTCAACAAGTTCTCCCTCATGGAGCAATTCATAATACACAGTTGATTGCCTCTGAACAACAATCCCTCCTGGATCATATATTCTATCCACGGGCTTCTGTCTCTGAGAACTGGATTCTCAGGTGCTTCATATGCTTCTCTGAAATCTGCATCTCCTACGTACATGTCCCTGAGATTTTCAAAACCCAATGTTTTGACTCGGAATTCCTGCAGCAACAAACACTTCCTGCTCAAAGAATCATCCACTTTGTTAGCAGTACCTGCAATATGCTTAATCACAAACGTGAAATTCTGCATATATGTAACGACCCTTGATTATAAATTATAATTAATTTAATAAGGTAATCCTAAAGGATTAGCTAAATTATACTTATTTATTAAAATAACCTTAACTAATTATTTATTATTAATTAGTTACTCTTGATTATGATTAATTTAAGTATAATTAACTCTTTAATCAATATGGTTAATGATTGATTTAATTATTAATTAAGTCATTAATTAATAAAGTCTTAAATAAGAATTGGATAATAAAATATAATGTTTAAATTGAGTTATGTATCCCACAAGGGATAACGTATTCAATACATGGATAATATATTTAATGAATGGATAAGGGTAATTAAATGGAGGGATAAGGAATTTAATGGAAGGAGGAAAGGTGGTGATGGAGCAATAAGAGGGGGAAAGGAGTTGGGAGGAGGCATTCTACGGGAGACTGTTTTCTTGCTATGGGCAGAGAGCCGAGAGGGGATGGGAGATAGGTGTGCTCAGATTGAGGCACATGATTTGCTGGTTGTGAGCTATTTGTTCAGGCAGGCACCGAGTTGCTAGCGTTTTTGGGCTCGGAGGGCCAGGATATCCGTAGATATCGTGGAGCTAGATCGTTTTCCTAGTTGGCATGGTGGACAAGAGGTTTTGGGCAATTATATTCTGTGTTTGCAACAGGACTGGACTGTGTAGCAGGTAGCAGCAGGAAGGCAGCTGACAACGGAAATTAACATCAGTGTTAAGGTACTCAATTCAAATTTATGCATTACTCATTGATAAATTTTAATTTTACTTGCATAACTCTTCTTTTATGAATCTCGTATAAATTGTTGTACATTTGGTAGGATTTGGTAGAATTTTTAGATGTTATTTTAAAACCAGTCATTACATTTGGTATCAGAGCCCTGGTTCAAAATCTGGAACCAAGGGCCTAAATAAGAGGTTTAGTTAGTAAATCCCACACTTAACCTGCACATAAAACATAAAAAATTTAATGAAAATAAAAATAAAAGATAGTATAAAAGTTGGTAAAAAAAAAAAAAAAAAAAGTTCGAATATATGCCAGAAACATCTAACTAACATTACATATATTCAACTCTGTGTCTATTCCAATATCAGCGAGTACCAGAGAAAAGTACGCTCTCCACCTCAAGGGTGATTGTCTTTCCAGTCAATGTCTTTACAAATATTTGCATATTGAAAGGCAATGAACACAATACAAAACCTGCACAACCAGGAAAAATAATCAGAGGCACTGAATAACATAAATAGCCAAAATGCTCCCGTATTTCACAGTAAACATCCATATCCTAAACTATTTGTTACAGATCTAGAACAACATATTCTCAGAAGCTAACATAGTAACTCATTACAGCCCAAAAACATAGAAATGAAACCAAACGATTCGAAACAAATACGAAGAAAAAAAAAAGGGTAGAGAACCTTGAAAGGATTCGAAACAAAGATCAGCGACAGCAGTAAGAAATACTTTCAATCAAAGATCAGAGACAGCAGTAAGAACCAACAGAGAGACGATACCTGAAAGAATTCAAACGAAATAGAGTTCGTTGATCGCGTGCAGAAAATCTCCCAAAACTCGAAGTCACCTTAATAAATATTGAAGCACCTTGATAGGTTGTGTGAGGCTGAAAGCCCACAAAATGACATTAGTTTTAAATTGTATATTCTACTGTCAAGTCCATCGGAATTTTTCCTACTCGTGTTTAGCTCTAAATACAGACTATGATAAATATTAAAAGATATGGAACCCTGGCAATATATAACAAAGAAACAAACAATACAACAAAGAGATGTAACAGAAAGAATACCCTGATTCTCTAAAAATGCAGCCAGATTAGCCTGTCGATGCATTGCAATCTTGCAAACTGCATGCATCTGAGCCACAAATTCTTGAATTACCCATGCAGTTGTTGCACTACCAACTCCTACTTTAGAAGAAAGGAATGGACAAGTCCTCACAACTCCGGAAAGTCGCATTGTATCTTTTGCCTGATAAGTATATTTCTTTAAAAGTATACAAAGCTTGCAACACTTGACGGCCAGCTGACTGGAGAATTTGTTGCCTATCACTCTAGAATATTGTCTCCAAGAATGGTTGGGACTTTCTTCTACCTGAGTCTAGCCCAGCTTCTGTTGAATCTGCACCCACTTTCATCC
>ML779339.1:1312386-1326445 GCA_009831015.1 Picea engelmannii
AAATTATACTTATTTATTAAAATAACCTTAACTAATTATTTATTATTAATTAGTTACTCTTGATTATGATTAATTTAAGTATAATTAACTCTTTAATCAATATGGTTAATGATTGATTTAATTATTAATTAAGTCATTAATTATTAAAGTATTAAATAAGAATTGGATAATAAAATATAATGTTTAAATTGACTTACGTATCCCACAAGGGATAACGTATTCAATACATGGACAATATATTTAATGAATGGATAAGGGTAATTAAATGGAGGGATAAGGAATTTAATGGAAGGAAGAAAGGCGGTGATGGAGCAATAAGAGGGGGAAAGGAGTTGGGAGGAGGCATTCTACTGGAGACTGTTTTATTGCTATGGGCAGAGAGCCGAGAGGGGCTGGGAGATAGGTGTGCTCAGATTGAGGCACAGGATTTGCTGGTTGTGAGCTATTTGTTCAAGCAGGCATCGAGTTACTAGCGGTTTTGGGCTCGGAGGGCCAGGATATCCGTAGATATCCTGGAGCTAGGTCGTTTTCCTAGTTGGCAAGGTGGACAAGAGGTTTTGGGCAATTATTTTCTGTGTTTGCAACAGGACTGGACTGTGTAGCAGGTAGCAGCAGGAAGGCAGCTGACAATGGAAATTAGCATCAGTGTTAAGGTACTCAATTTGAATTTATGCATTACTCATTGATAAATTTTAATTTTACTTGCATAACTCTTCTTTTATGAATCTGGTATAAATTGTTGTACATTTGGTAGGATTTGGTAGAATTTTTAGATGTTATTTTAAAACCAGTCATTACAATATACTCTACCCATTTTTCATGTTTCTGATTCAACTTCTCCTGTTGACTCACAAACTGTAATGCATGATTATCACTGTACAATAAAAATTCTTTCGGGATCAAGTAATGCCTCCACTTCTTCAACGCTTGTATGATAGCATAGAATTTTTTATCATACATGGAGTATTTCAGTTTCGCTTCATCCATCTTCTCACTGAAATATGCAACTGATCTGTCCTCCTGACTCAAGACCGCTCCTATGGCATATCCGCTTGCATCACATTTCACCTGAAATGTCTTCATGAAATCCGGCAACACCAACACTGGTTGTTCCGTTATCTTCCGCTTCAAAATATTGAAGCTCTTCTCAGCCTCTGTTGTCCAATGAAAATATTTATGCCGCTTCTTCACTGTGTCCATCATTGTTGCGCTAATTCCACTGAAATTCCTAATGAACTTTCGGTAGAAACTAGCTAAACCATGGAAACTTCTCACCTCGAAAACATTTCTCGGTGATGGCCAATTCTTGATCACTTCCACCTTACTCGGATCCATTTTCAATTCATTTTTCGATATGACAAAACCCAAGTAAATGAGATCTGTCTTCATGAATGAGGACTTCTTCATATTAATCAACAACTTCTCCTACTGTAGTTTCCTCATCACTATAACCAAATGTTTCAAATGTTCAGCCTTTGTCTTACTGAAGATCAGTATATCATCCAGATATACGACGAAAATTTTCCCGATGAACTCCTTTAGGACTTCATTCATCAATATCATGAATGTGTTGGGTGAATTTGTCAAACCAAACGGCATGACCAACCATTCGTACAAACCTTCATTTGTCTTGAATGATGTCTTCCACTCATCACCTTCTCTTATGTGAATTTGGTGATATCCGCTCTTCAGATCAATATTTGGAAAAAAAATTACCCCACTCAGGCAATCCATCATATCGTCCATTCTTGGCAGTGGAAACCTGTACCTGATGGTAATTTTGTTTATCGCTGGACATTCTCCAACCTCCATCTTTATTCAGACTAAGCACTGTTGGAACGACACATGGACTCAAGCTTTCCCTGACCAATCCTTTGTCCAGTAAATCCTGTACCTGATTCTTGACCTCCTCATTTTCTTGAGGTGTCAATCTGTACACAGCTTTATTCAGAAAACTAGCTCCTGGTATGAGATCAATATGATGACTCACACTCCTCATCGGTGGAAACGAATGAGGTAATTCGTCCTCGATGATGTCAGTGAACTCTTCCAGTAGTTCCTGAATTTTGTCTGGTAAATCATCCACTCTTGTGCTAGTCAGGACAATCCTCAGCTTCCTGACCACAAAGAATTGTGGATCTTCTTTCTTATCCATCTCTGTGAGAAGTTCCTTCCCACTCATGAGAAGTATTGTGTTGCTCACTTCCGGTTTTATTTCCTTATCCTTTATCGGAAGCAACCTATGTGTCCTCCCATCCTTCTCCAGGGTATATGTGTTCATCCTCCCATCATGAACCAGATTTCTATCATATTTCCATGGTCTACCCAGCAATAAATGACATACATCCATGGGAATGACATCACATAAGACCTTATCATTATATCCCCCTATCTTGAATTCAACTAAACACTGTTTAGTGACACTCACCTGATGTCCCTTCTGTAGCCATGAAACTTTGTATGGACTTGGGTGATCAGTTGTCTCCACCTCAAACTTCTCTACCATCTCGGTCGAAACGAGATTATCTGTGCTACCGCTATCCACGATAACCTTGCATTTCCTATCCTTGGTTTTACAAGCTATCCTGAATAGTCTGGTCCTTTGAGATGAACTTTCCTGCACCTCTTTCTCAGGTGTCAAAAGGACTTTTCACATCAGAAGTGAGCTTCCATCTTCTGCGTCTTCTGCTTCATCATCTCACCTCTGTGCCTCGGGGATGTGAGCTTCTCCACCGTATTTCTTCTTCTCTGTACACTCAAATGATTTGTGTCCATTCTTCCCACATGTGAAACATGTGATTAATCCACCTCGACCTCTTCCTTTACCTTTGGTGCGAGGAAAAGTATTGGCATCATCATAATCTACCTTCTGCTCATTATGTTGTCCTGTTTGTTCAACATGTGGTTGTCCTCGCTATGAGGTTCCACCTCTCTCAATTTTACCCTAAGGTTTCTTCCATTCCTCCTTGGGCTTCTGGTATTTCTCCTGGGCAACTGCCTTGCCTTTGGGCTGACTTCTGCCTCTCCCTCTCTGACTTTGCTTACGGCTCAGCTTTTCCTCGGCTTTCAGAGCCATCTGATAAGCATCCTCCATAGTTCGAATGGTTACCATGCTCAATTCATATTGAATGTCATATCTCAGCCATTCAGATATCTAACAACCTTTTCATCATCGCTCTCCCGATGACCTGCTCTGATGTTCAGTTGATAGAATTCCTCATTGTATTCTTTCACTGTCATTAGTTTCTGTCTCAGGTTCTGCATCCTCCTGAACATAGTAATTTGGTAATCTCTCGGGATGAACTTCGCCTTCATATTTTCAATCATTCGATCCCATCTTTTAATCTTTTGCTTGCCTTTGCAACATCTGTCATCTTGTAGCTCGTCCCACCACAATGTTGCATGTCCTTTCAAGTGCGTGACAACAAGTCTTACCTTTTTATCCTGTTCGATATCCTCATAATCGAAGTAGGTGTCAAGAGCTCGGATCCAATCCAGTAGCTCCTCTGCATCCAGATTTCCTTCGTAGACTGGAATGTCCATCTTTTCCTTCGCACCCATCCTGGAGATAGCTTTAATCAGTCACTCATTTGCTGCATCTTCGGATGCAACTTCTCCTTGTTGTTTAGCTTCGACTTTGCCTTCGGAGTCGCTCAGATCTCCAGCATTGGTTGTGCGTCTCTACACTGCTTCCATATCTTCTAGTCTCACTCAGAGTTCTCTCATCTGCCTCTCCATTTCTGGATTTCCTTCCGGCTACCTCTTCTTTGCACCTCTCTGTCTTCTTGGTCGGGCGATTTTATTTCTCTTCTGGGTGGCATGGTGAATTTTGTCTCTCTCTGTCACAGAAAACAAAGAGTCAACCTCGCTTTGATACCACTCTGACATGTGTATCAGAGTGCTTTTCTTCCCTGCCTCTTCCTGCCTGAAATATACAAGCAAGATTCTCGCTGTGATACCACTCTGACGCAACCGCACTCCTCATAGCATGATCTCTCTCACCAGGACCTTCTCTTCCTTCGGCCCGAAGAGTTGAAACACTCCTCAAATCCCTTATCGGGACTTTTCTACACCCACCGGATGCTCTCCTGATGATTTCCCTTTTCCCTATCGGGAAATCGGACTTCGCGTGATCGTGAATCCTGATAGCACAGGATCGGGTCTCACCAATCCCCGAATCCCGATGACTACTCGTCCAAGCTTCCTTTCTTCTTATCGGAAATTTATCCCGTCGAGAAATCAATACTCACGTTGTTGTGAGTCACTGCTCTCACGAATCCCCGATTCCTGATCTTCGATGCCACCTATCCTCCACTTGAAAGCTAGCCTGTGGGACTGTCGCATTTCGGGATTTCACGACTTCTCCATTAGTGAATTTCTCTTCCCCGAGAATCCCAAATTTTCGAGCCCCGATACACGTGTGGTCTATCTCCTCCATGTCACCGCTTCCTTTTCCACTCTATCGGGTATCGCGAAATCGCGGTTTCTCCTAGAGTGATTCCATTGTATGAGAAAAACTCGAAATGCTGAACCCCGACTCTCCGGGATCTCATGCCACGTGTCCTTGTTGTGATCGTCGGCTCCAATCTTCTCGGGGAATCGTTCATCGCGATTTCTTCCTGCGAGAGTTCTGGCTCCTTCTCTGCACGCTAAGGCTTAAACCGAGCATGACTTCCCCATATCTGATGGCTAAGGGGATTTCGCAATCTTCCTCTATGATTCCTGACCATCGGTTCCTTCTACTCAAGGATTCCGTCAAAAGACTAAAGCTCCTTTCTCAAAACTTATCCTCGGGCACTTGCACTTGCGACTCCTGCCTGAGCTTCCCTCGGCACAAACTCTTGTGCTCTGCTTTCACAATATCATGAAGGTTCTATCCCTCCTGAGCTTGTCCACTCTGATTCTTTCAGAGAAACTTACACGCACTCCTTGCGCTCAGCCTTCGAAAAATTCCCCAGTGTTGAATCCGTCCGACTCTACGCAACTCCTGCAGCAACAGTCTTTGATTCCCTTGACTCAGATTCACAATTGAGACTTCAACTTTAGCCTGGGAACTCCTTGCACGGCTTAAACAACTCAAAACCGCTTCTGGGTGAATGAGAACAATAGTTAGACTACTGAGCCTTCATCGACGCACTCCTTGCGGATGAATTCAACTGCACCCTTTGCAGGAATCTCATGGCTCAGATAGAGAAACAATTGAAACGCATTCTATCTCCCTTTCAGACTTCAGTTTTAAAACATGAAATCATATGCACATCATATACAAAACAAATTCATAACAAGAAGCAAACATTCTTGAGCATAACATTAATACACACAGAGAAACAACACATACCATAGATTGAATCAAAGCTTCATTCTATTAATTCAATATCTGTACATGGGTGTTCTTCATACAATTCTCTACAGTTCTTCCTTCTCTCCTGAATGCTTGATTGATAATGTTACAATGATAAAATGAGGGTGTATATATCCATTTTCCGTCCTTCCATCTAAAACTGTCTAATCTAGAAATAATTCCTACCTACTTGCATTAACTAGATTAAATGCCTCCTTATCTACTTCAGACAAGAGCATATGTCTCGAGGTCTGATACAATATACAAAGGCACTTTCCATAAATGCATCATTTATACATTGGCGCATCATCTTAAATGAAAATTCAAAAAGGTTTCGGCTGGACTTGTCCAGTTGTTCATTGTCTTTCACGTTGGCTTGCTTGTCATGGGTGATGCTCCTTGATGAGTTGGCGATGCTCCTGCATCAGTGTGTGAAGTTTGGGGATGAAATATCTCTAAACAATCATGGAGAAAGATATAATAGAACCAAAAATAATTTATAAGTTATAATCTCAAATTTAAAGGTAATACACCCTATGTTATCCTCCTCATAGAAGTGATTGTTTTCCCCATTGAGAGCATGGCTATGAGTAGGTATGTAATGTATAATAATAAGTTAAACAAAATGGAATACAAAAGGTTTCCCAAAATTTCTTCAAATTTTAGCCAAAACCACCTTCGGCTCATGCTGGGATGGCATAAGGATACTCAATATTGGCTAAAACATTGGGGAATAAAGAAAGATATCATACTATAAAATAAGGATAATATTAAAAATATTATTACATCTTTTTTTAAGGTGAAATTGTGCTGTGATAATGAGTTAGAGAAAAAAATAAAATTAAGATATTATAAGGAGGTGATCAAACTTAATATAGAAGATCAAAAGTGTCTCTCTATTTTGACTAGTGTATAAGGAAGAAAATTAACATTGCTAAAATAAGAAAAAAATTATTGGTCCTCCTCATTGTTGTTTTCTGCAGTCCCACCCAATTCACCGGCGAGCGCACCAGTACAACAAGAGAACCCATCGAGTTGACCTCACCTGGGAGTGCCACCAAATCTCCTAGGATGACAACTAGGGCCTCATTCCTTCTCAGATTCAGTACCAGACTTAGAATTGCAAGACAACCTTGCTATCCTGCAAGGTCTGGTCTTTGAGTTGCAACAAGGCCTGGATGACCTATAGTTTCGATTGGAAATCATGGACGGAAAGGCCTCAATGATTTTGCAAATTATCATGGGGAGGAAACAGAGACAAATTAGAGGATGGAGGAGAAGATGCTACAGGGGTTGGCGACAAAGACAATTCGAGCATTTCCATGCACGTTCCCATGGAAGAGGGAGGGACACTTGTCGAAGAGGAAGGGCTTGGAGGCGATGTCGACACAAAAACAACCATGCACGAGGCCATGGAGGAGGGGGGTACATGGGCCGAAGAGAAAAGGGTGGGAGGCGACGTCGACACGGGCATTGCCATGCACGAGCACATGGATATGGGAGGGACAATCATCGAAGATAAATCTATGGACCCAATGGCCTTTACCACCTCCCAGATCACATGGCCTTTCTACAAGCCAACCGCATGAACGACACAAGTGTCTTTATGTTAGCTTAGCCAAGTCTCTGATTTTCTTTGGCCTCATGGAGCCCACGACCATGTTTGATATGTTGTTTTATGGAGACTGTAGTTTTTATGTTTAATTTTTGTCATTCTGAGACTGGTAGCTTAAGACATTTAGCTTTACTATGACCAGTTGGCTGAACTAGTTTCCCTTCAGGGCAGTTCAATTATTACATTATGGAACTCTCGATGATATTATAACTCTGGTTTTTTGAAGGATTTCTATACAACTCTTACTTACAAAAAAAAACATGTGCTCTTATCTATTAGACTCAGTCAAGCTGTATACAAAAATCTAATTTTTTATTTTGATCTATAAATTTTATTTATTTTATATATCTTATATTTAATTTTTAAATAAAACTTTACATATTTATATATTTATAAATTAGTGAAGATGAAATCTATATTAATATGTATATTGAATTTAATTTTTAGTTTTTTAATTATATTTTTATACTTAGATTGTCATAAAAAAAAAATTCAAAAAGTTTAATGTTTAGACAAGACCAAAAACAAATGTTAACACATACTTTTTTTCCATTTTATATATTTTATATTTAAATATAATCATGTTTCTTGAGTTTTTATTAAGATAAATTTGGTAAAAAAAAACCCTAAAAACAAATTATACGTAATTTATCTCCAAAACGTTTAAGCATCATTTAATTAATTGTGAAAATTTACACAAGCAAATGAATATAATTAGTTGCAAATATTTTATATTTCTTATACTTAATTTAAGTTCAAATATTTATGAGGTTTTATATATGTATAAATTAATAAAAATAAAACTTCTATTAAAAAGATATACTGATTTTAATTAAAATTTTTTAAATGTTAGTTTTCTTATTATAATTTAAATATAAATTTTATCTATTTTATATATCTTACACATATATATGATAAATTAATAATATATTTAAAAAATAAAAATATATTATTAGTCCCTACATTTCTGGTTGTAGGGACAGTAGTAACCATAAACAAATTATTAGTCCCTACCCTTTGAGTTGTAGGGATTACAGTAATAGATTAGGCGTTTTTCTGTTATTTTGGCACATAAATCAATGACCTTTGATTTCTTTTAGTCAAAGTTTCTACAATTTTATACAATTTCCTTGCTTGGAAATCATTTTTTTAGTGTAAGTTTTAAATATGAGGTATTAATTGGCATCTTCCCGAGGCACAACCCCAAATTGTAACCCAATATATTAGCTTAAAGCACATAAATTTAACATAATTTTTTCCAAGTCAAGTAATGTTAGAAATAAGACTAGCATTACTTTATAACAATAAATGTTAGGAAATGCTTGCTTCTTTAGTGCATGGTCCATGTCCCACTCTCTCATGAGTGGCCACGTACAAAACCTTGCTCATGAGTAGCCACCTACACCCCCATGCAAAATTTCAGTTGCCTCCTAATGTATTATTGTCTCTCATTTAGAATTGATGGTTGTTCATTCCATTTCTGCACTGTACTCACTCACTCCATTTCTGCACTTTGCTTCTCTTTCTCCCCATTCCTTCCATTTTCAATGTCTTCATTCTTTCCATTTGAATCTAAATTTTTTTATATATCCATTGTTGCATCACTATTTCCATTGTTAACTCTATCATTATTTCCATTTTTTTTTCTATCCTCATCAATGCTTCCATCATAGTTTTTATTTGCAGGTTGAGGAAGGAGAGCGGATGAAATCCCAAAATACCATCTATCAATCATGGTTTCTTGAAACATCGACAATCACCTGCAAGATAGATGGTGAGTCAAATCAAATTTACAATGTTATAATTTGTTTTCCTTTAATTTTATTTCAAATTTCTCCACTGTGAAAAAAAATTCATATTTACGAATAAATAAAGAATCTCATAAAGGAATTCCTTTTGTGTAGGAAGTATTCTCACCACTAAGAATGTGTAGTTAAATTAATTTGGTAGTGCATCATATGGATCATATGTGAAAAGAAGGAAAGCTTACCTCACTATGGACAAGAGAGTGGTATTTTTGTAATAGTCCAATGCTTCATCCTTGAGCTTTTTGTTCCCTTTTGAACCTTCAAGAAGACTCATGAAATACTAAAAAATGCCTTATGCTGAGAATATGGTTGACTCAACCCTTTTTCTCTCTTCTAAACCTTTCTAGTTTGAGTCTATTTCACTAATGGGTTATCTCTTCTGTATATATTGGTTCATCCAAGGATAAACCAACTATCCACTATGGTCTATGGTGTGTCCTCAGCTCAAATATTTTACCCATCATATAGTGTCGCCACATGTTAAAGTCATGCACTATGGCTGCCAATTCTATGTCATGGGTAGCATAAATCATTTCATGATATTTTAACTTTATTGATTCATAGAACAACACATGTCCATTTTGACATAGGACTCCATCGAGCCCTTCCTTGCATGCATTCGAGCAAAAAACAAAGTCTTCATATGAATCAACAATTCTCAAAATTGGTGCACTTGTTAACAAATGTTTCAAGTGTTGAAAACTCCTTCCACAATCGGGAGTCCATTCAAATCATGTACCTTTATTTTGAAAGAATGTAATTGGATGCTCAATTTTTTAGAATCCTTCAATAAACCTTCTGTAATAATCTACAAGTCCCATAAAGGACCTCAACTCTATGACATTTCTTGGTTTCAGCCACTCCTTAATGGATTTTATGTTTTTGGATCGACAACTATTCCTTCTTTGGAAATAATATGACCCAAACAATGAATTTATTGCTAATAAAATGAGCATTTTCTCAACTTTTCATAAAGTTGATGCTCCCTCAATACTTGCAGTAGCATCCTCAAGTGTTTCTTTTTCTCTTCTTCATACTTTTTGTAAATAAGTATGTCATACAAAAATACAATGACAAACTTATCTAAGTTACTTCTGAAATCTACATTCATCAAACACATGAAGGAAGTCCAGTGCATTTGACAACACAAATTGCACCACTGTGAACTCATAATCTTTGTACCTCATTATGAAGGTATTTTTTCTTATGTATTCTTCTTTAATTCTCACTTGGTGATATCCATATCTGAGATCAACGTTCGAAAATATATACATGCCTCTTAGATGATCAAAGAGGTCATTTATTCTTGGAAAAGGATATTTTCTCTTTACTGTTACTTTGTTCAACTTCCTGAAGTTGATACAAAGTCTCAGTGTACCATATTTCTTCTTTACAAAAAATAATGGGGTACCCGAAGGAAACACACTTGGGCGTATTACCCCTTTTTCAGAAGTTCTTCCAATTACATATACAACTCCTTCAACTCTGCTATGCTCATCCTATAACGAGTCTTGGATACAAGTGTTTCTCTCGTCATCAAATTTATAGAGAAATCAATATCTCTTTCTAGTGGAAACCTCGGTATATATTTAAATACATACTCAAGCTCTCTCATTATTGCACACTCTTCAATATTTGACACTTTATCCTTAGGTTCCTCTTATGTGTGCATTGCAAATACTTGACATCCTTTCTTGAATATTTTATTCAAATGCAAGGCTAAAACTTCTCTTATGGTTACAACTCTTGGAATTCCTTGAACTATCCTTAATTTCCCTTCCTTATCTAAGCAATTAAATGCCTTATTGTAGCAGTCTAGAATGGCATGATGTTGATCCAACCAATCCACACCAATGAGGAAAACATATGATCCCAAAGGTATTATATTCAAAGATTCATCTTTTGTGCACAGTCCATTCATTTCCATTGGAGATGCCTTCACCATATCATTAATTTTCCTTTTTTCTCATGTAGCTAACTGCACCAACTAAGGTTTTCCAAGCTTACTTAAAAAAAAATGGAATCTTTCCACCATATTAGGATCTAGATAACTATGACTAACTCCTGAATCAATCAGAATAGCAATGGGTTGGTCATTAATCTTACCTTCCACTTCAATCATGTTTGATGGAAACTCAGCTTGCTTGTTATCTAGGGATGCGTAAATCCTAGGTATATTTATGACCATGTCTTCAACTGCCGCATCTTTTTGTACATTTTGTGCAGTCCTGACTTTATCACCTCTTTAAGGTAAATCTCTACGCAAATGATCTTCTAAGCAACTCCAACATTAAAGAGATTGTTTCCATGGATTTTTCCCCATTGTCTCCATCATTCTTGTTTCTTTGAGAGTTGGTTATCCTTGTGCAGTATTTAAGAAAAATAGTGGCTTATCCCCCTTCTTCCTCTGTTCCACCTTACTTTTAATCTTGTCGGGAGTGACCTTCCCCTTTACTAATCATAAAGACACTTAGCACACTTTATTGTTTCCTGTAATGTCTCTTAGGGTCATCATATTGTATCTTGTCACTGGTAAATCAGGGAAGCCCACTCAAATACCTCTAAATTTCAACTTGCTCATCCTTGATGAATGCGATATATTTCAACAGCTCTACAAATTTTCTTTCATACTCATCTATCGTCATACTCCCAAACTTGAGTTCAAATAACTCCTTCATTTTATTGTGATAGTACCTCTTGGTTAAGTATTTCTTTTGAAAATATCTCTTGAACTCCCTCCAAGTAACCTTCTTCTCATCAATGTGTTGCACTTGTACGAACTGATCCCACCGCATCGATGCTTTTCCTTTTATTTTATATATGTAAATTATCCCTTCTACCTATGTAGAATTATTATGCATTTGAAATTATTTCCTCATACCCAACAACTAGGTCTCCACATCTTCATCCTTCTTGTGCTCACTGTCAAAGATAGGAGGATCGATCTTATTCATTTCTCCCTCTATCTCATCAACCTGAGTCCTTCTCTTATTTTTTATGATAGGAGATGGACTTGAGATACTGTGTGCTTTCCTAAATGAATTATTTGGTGAGTAGTGATCATTCATATCATCACTTATTTCTTATCTTCTTTTCTCATCCTGAGACCTACGACTTCTTGACCTACTCGAATCTGTCTCCTTATCCATTTTATTTTCTGTTATGTCTAATATTTGCATCAATTAAACATTCAATTCATCTTCCTCCTCCTTGGCTCTCATAAGCCTTTCATTATTATGTTTATAGATTTTGACATTTTTTTAAGTCCCTTAATGGTTTCTACCAAGTTAATGCACTCTTCCTTGGATTATGTACCATCAACACCCAAAATGACATACAGATCCCCGAATTCATCATCATGGATAAAATCTATAAGTGTTTCTTCCATTCTTCTTAACTTTTTATGTTGATTATGTCCTTCTCTAATCAGTGATAATTCTACAAAATGTGCAGGAAACAAGATTTGTTAGAGGAATTCATGAAACAACTTCATGAAAATTTTGCACCATTTTGTCAAAATCCTTCCTTCTGAATCCCATGTATGCACTATTATTCAACACATGTGAATGTGCAATCTCTATTTCAACATATACACCATGTATCAGTCTCACGCATGCACCATATTTTTTCTCTATGCAATCCCAACCTTTAGTGTGCACACCCATGCACTATTATTTGTTGTGCAATTCCAACGCTACATCTCGTAATGTCTAAAATTTAGCATACACACTTGTGCATTCTTAATTTAGGTGCACCATGGTTGCGTTATAATTCCAAACTCATCCATTTACCAATTTGAATTTTTCTTTAAATAGAAACTTGGCCCATGCAGGTTCAGTGTTAAAACCATAGCTTTGTTGCTTCTTGTTGGCCTCTGGCCCATACAAGTCCAGTGTTGAACATGTATATTTGTTTCTTCTTGTTGGCCTCTAGCCCATACAAGTCCAGTGTTGAACTTGGATTTGATACCACAATGTAATGTCCCCAGCCACCCAGGTTGGGCCACGCCACGCAATCTCAATTTTTGTCGCTCGAAAATGAATCTATAACATCCTCGTTACCAAAATTATTTTGATACCAATCTGTAACATGTTCCAACTTACTATTGCGTAATGCTAATACAAAATATATTGTGCATATTCTACTATAAACACTAGTCTATTCAATATCACTTGAAGTAATGCACTCAACCCCAAGCTGATTCAAACCACACAACTTATAAAAGTGGAATGGATTCAAATAAATGCACACAAACATACTAAACACGCATCACTATTGTGCGCACAACCATTCTGGCATCACACACCAAAATTGTCCTACTTGTGTGTGTAGACTTCTTCCCTTCAAAATTGTCCTACTTGTGCATGTAGATCGATTCCCTTTTCACTCAAGTAACTCCAAACTCTAATGCAGACAAAGTATTCTATATGCACTCGGATATTCAAAAATCATATTGAAGACTCATAACCCAGATCATAAGATTAACTTAATAGGAAAACTAACAATAATTTTCTTACTCATGCACAACTATAAATGTTGACTATCAACACCACACATACATGTGCAAGTAGAATATTACATAATAATAGCAGTTACTTATATGAAACAACATACAATAATTAAACCCATAAGTAGTTTTATCCACTTGGTGACCCATTCCCATCCCTCGGGAACTTAGGATAAATAAATATCCACAAACTTACACTTTTCCATAAATATTAATAAAATATTCCCTAGCACATACCTCCCGCGCCCTTTTCCCTTTTCCTGTGGAGTTCACCCCCCATCTCTTCTCATCTGATTTTTTTGTGCACATCAATGTGATATTATTAATGAGTGTGATTACATTTACATGGATAGATGCACTAGCCTATTTGTGTCCTAGCTCACCAACCTCATAATCACACAATATCTTCATCCTCAATACATATACAACCATAGATATATACATATATATGACTTATCTTGGCATGCACTCCCAAGTTATTCACGTTCACTTACTCAAGTGTGCACAACACTGTGAAATATATTCAGCCTTTCTTCAATGTACAACCACACACACTTACCCAAGTGCGCACAACACTATGAAATGTTTCCACCCTATCTTTAATAACAATTCTTTGTGCACTACTCAGGTGCACAAAACACCAAAACTTAGTTCCAATGGCTCTCCATCCTATATGTACATTTACACTTACAATTGGTACAAATGGCTTGCCAACCTATATGTACAATTACAAAGGGTTTGGATCGGGGACATTACAATGGTAAAATGTTCTCAATACTGATTCATGC
>ML779339.1:1326477-1340368 GCA_009831015.1 Picea engelmannii
GCCCGCGCCTTCCCCTTAGTATTGGTGAATATTCCAACATATTTTGTGTCCTTGAAGCCTAAATTATGTGTGTGGAAAACCTCCATATAAAATATATTGTTTTCCTCATGATGGAGAAGCCATTTTTCAAAGCTTAATCAATCAGTTGGAGGTTATTTGACGAGACCCTTTCTTAGAAACTATTTATAATAGACAATATAACACATTATCTAATTATCTTAGTGTTTTGGTTTCTTCAGGCCTACATTTTCTTTTGTTGAATATCTATTATGAAAGTGTCAAACCTTCTTTTGGAAGCGACCATTTTCCTTGTAGAAGTTGGTTATGTAATGTGACTACCATGTTTTTTAGGAAATGGTTGGGATTACCTAGGGGAAATGCATATTCAAATACCATTTGTTGCTACTATAAACCCTAGGTTACGTGCAATAGACTACAATATAAATCTAATAGGAAACTGAAGGCCGAACATAGAGTTGAGACATCCCACATAGGGGTTCCTACCATTTTAACCAAAACACTATAGGGAAATGTCTTATTGGGGATTTCAACTTGAATATGAAGAGTGAAAAACTTACCTCTCCACCATTCGATCTATTTACCTCTAAACTAATATACATTTTTTCTTTCTTTCTTTTAATCAAAAGATGTATGTTTTTCATTAGAAATGTACTGCAACTACATTGGTCAATAGAATAATACAGAAGTAAGTATTCTTTCCAAAAATAGATCTTGAAACTTAAAGAAACATAAAAGTCCTTTGTAGTGGATTTTGAAAGTATACGACCGGTATAAATTCGTTAAAAAGTACCTAATATTGAGAAAAAATTGCAAAACGTTAAACAATAGAATTGGATAAAAACATGATGGTTTTAAGCGTCCTCCTAGTTTTTTATGGTGACCTACAAGTTATCATCTCCATGCAACATTTACACATATTCTTGTTGTTTTCATATAGTCTAATATTCCTTGACCTCCTCAACTACAGACCAATTAGACAATTTAGCATTTGAAGTAGCTAAAGTAAGACTTCTAACCAAATGGCGCACAACCATTTTTCAAAGAGAAACACACTCGGATTGAAGGAATTCTATTTGGATCTTCTGAATATGCTAGGTTTATAGGATGGATACATATTCATTATTTATAGTTTATTTTTAGAATGAACCTTACTAGTAATAAAGATAATCAAAATCTTGTTATTTCTAACAAAATCTTCATATCTCCTTAGAAATTTGAGAATAGTGGTGGTTTCACACAATGGGAATCTCCCATAATGTTTGTGGTCCATTTTGAAGGAACTATACAATGCCCACAAAATACCCCTACCACTAGCCACCACTAACAAACTATAGAGAAAAAATCCAAAGTGATTCCTACACTTGCATACCCAAAGACAAATTCATTTCCCATCTACAGTAAAGCCGAAATATGAGTGCAATTGATGTGCTTTCTCCCACATTAAATTCCAAGTGTGTGAGGGTATCGTGGAGGTTATGCACCCTTAACATCATGTCCCATGATGAAACTTCCCATGCCATTTGATGTGGCATTTGTCTCTCATGCAAAACATATACATAACAATGATTCGAAACTTAAGGCATGGGGGAAGTTGACACACCACTTTTAGTTCTTAAGGCTCCATAATCCATCTGAGGGGACATGTTGGCCAAATGATCTGCCTATTTTTTGAGGTCCCCAGGATGTGATAATATTCGACACTTTCGAACCTACTAACTTCCTTTTATATACACTTCTTTTGAGTTTCCCATCCCTTGGAGATGAATTTTTGTGCATTAATTTGATAATTAATGTTGAATCCCCAATAACAATTAGACTTCTGATATAACCTGCATTGAGAATCTTCAACCCCTAGAAAAGAAATATCGTCTTTTCTTGGTTATTTGAAACTCTACCTAAACCTAATTCAAAGGTATTTTCTTTATATCCTTTGGGATCGAAAACAATCTTGAACACCTTACACCCCTCACACATATACTTTGTTTATTAAAAAAAAAAAAAAGTTGAAGAGAAATTTAGTGTACATTATTAACATCTAATGCCCCCTGTAAATTACTTGTTCCAAAACTGAAATTTTTTAACTATTGTAAAAAAAAAACATGGAATTCAAATAGTGTTATACATATATTCATTATAATAATTCTAGTGTGATTATCCATATCATTTCTAATTTATTATTTATTTCTACCAATAAATATATTTTATTTTAAAAATTTAATTCGGCGAAAACAGATGTACTTGAAATTAGATCTTAGACACTGTAAATGAAAAGTTGAGCGGAAACCTTCCAAACTTGACTCCACTAAAAAAAATGGGATTAACCCGGTATGTAGAGAAAGTTGGATGTATTTCCATCTCATAAGGGTTTTGGCCAAGCGGCGGATGACGGAGGCGGTAAACCTTGAAGTAATATACGGTCAAACGACCGAACTAACGCTATATACAATAAGATTGCAATTCAATTCATTCTATAAAATTTACAAATCACAATAATTATATAAATTATGGTATTTGACTGTATATGTTTTTATAGTTTATCATAATAGAGCATGTATATTAAGGAGATTTAATTGTTTTTAAGTTTTAAAAATGTTGAGTTTTAAAGTGGATATTTCACTCATCATCAAGGTTATTTTTAACGTTGAGTAACTTTTTATGAAGAAAATAATGTCTCGCATGCTCTAAATTATGATAGTTTGTGAATGATTATTAAAATCTTTCAACTCATTGAAATTATGAATAATTCAAGAATACTTCTTTTAAAAAAAATAACACTAAAATAAATTTTAAAAATGTCTTTTCTTTATAACATATATATCCAAAATAAAAGAAACTCCCTTAAACTTTAAGTTTTTATTTTTAAAATCCTCGGTTTTGGTTCTTATGAAGTTTTTAATAAAAGATTGTAATTCAATTCATTCAAGTTTTTATGAAAGATTGTAATTCAGTTCATTCAAATAGAGTTAACAAGTGGTTAATTTTACAAATCACAACAATTATAAAAATTATGATGATTTAACAATTATTCTCTTGGAAAATTTCAAATATAAAATTAAAATTTTAAAGCAAACCAAGTGATTATTTACTCATCTTTTGTGTTTTTGTGTGATAAACTAATGTTGGTCTCAATAGACATTAGCAACCACCATCTTCATCATCATTTAGATAAATTAAAAACAATTAAGCGTATTAATTTTGTTGTAACAGTAAACATCATTATTATTATTATTCTCTCTTATTTGTTCTTATATTTATGAACCTCTCAATATTGAGATGTGGGCATGCAATTGAATCCATGCACTTGGGGGATCTTAATGATAATTAAATCGGAGATTCCCTTGTTAAAAAATAAGTTGTAGTCTAAATCTTCTATGTTTTAGACTTCTCTAGAAACTAACACTCACTAGAATCCATTATAAAATTGTTGGTAAAAATTGCAAGTTTCTATTGCTTAAATTTCATTTTTGAATGCATAAATGGATTTAGTACCCTAAAAAAATGTTGAACACTAAGACATTTGGGTGTGAGAAGGAGCATGTTGAGAACATGATGGTGACATGCAACACAATGGGGAGAACATACCTTACATTCCTTAGAACAATTGATGGAGACTTGGATTATGTTTGGGCAAGGGTGGGGCAACTTGGGAGCATACCCAAGGAGTGGACCCATCTTCCCTCGACAACATGGGTGCATCGAAGAGGTTGGACGACCCCATCAACACACCCATGAGGAGTCACCATGATCAACATGAAAGAGAAAACAAGGCAAGAGAGGCATGCCCAAGGATGAGGTGCAATAGTCCAAGAGATGAACAATTGATGGGAGTGCGGGCTTGAATGGGCGCACCAAGTCCATGAAGGGGTGTGACTAGTAGGTTTAGTTTGGATTCACAAAGGGATGCGACACACCCAAGAGAGATTATGTTTCACACAAGTGACTCTTAGGTTCCATATAAAAGCAAGGGCACACCACCAAAGGAAGGCATAGGGAATTTTTGGCAAGATATTTGGCGAACAAGTCTGAGGCAACGAACTAAGGTAGATTTTCCAACATGGAAGACAAGTAGCCAAGAGTTGGATTCTTTAGGAGGTTTTGGGGATGTCTGGAAATGTAGATCTATGGAGGCATGTGTAAGGAAGAACTGAAATCTATGTTAGCTTGGTGAATGTTTGTGGTAACGAAGGGACAACAAGTGTGCATTTGTGGGCATGTATGAGATGCACCACAAGTGGTTGCGGAGATGGTTGCGATAAAGAGTCTTGGTGGGACAAGAATGCTTATTAAATCTCTTCCTGAGGTGAGGCAAGTCGTTTGACTCTGTGATTTTGTAAACCGAGCTGGAAGTGCTCTTATTGTAAATGTTTTGAAATAGAAAAGACTTAGCCATGTGTTAGGCACGATTTGTGTCTCCCGCACTATTTATGTTTGTCTTCATTTGTTCTGTAGTTGTTCTCTTGGATTCTCATGTTAGTGTATGCATGCTTAAATATGACTAAGTGTTAAGTTGTGCTAGAAATTGTCGAAGTAAGAAAGAGTTTCATTATAGTAGGAGTGTGACTCGTTGATATCATAGAACAAAGTATGGGTATTCTCTAGGTGAAGAGGCATAGTTCGGAAAAAGTATTCTTGGTGTACCAAGAAACCAAGTGAGATTCGTCATGGCGTTGCACGCCCTCAGGAGGTGAATGATCGCAAGATCTTATCAGGTGTCATATGGGGTCACGCCAAGTGGTATCACAGAGAATTTATATCTTCACCACTATTGCAGTTAGCTCAATTGTGGAGGAGGGGTGCACTTGTTGGTAAGAAAATATGGGCCCATGATTGGTGAGGGTTTAATGGAACGACCGATCACAGAGGCAGTGTGAGCGTAAATTTGGGGGTTTGTGATAGGGTTGAGTTGTGAATGAATCCATGAATTCTGAGAATATATGGACATATTCCTTCAGTAGACAAAGAACATATTTATGAGGGAGAACCGAGCACTTGGGAAATGAATATGAACACAATACTGTCGTAGAACTTGTTGCAAGCCCGTTAGGAGAAGTAACCACAGACTTGATCACACAATTTTGAAGAAGTATTCAGATGAACTCTTGGGTTCCTTGGATGAAGCCTTCACAAGTAAAGTGAATATACTTGGAGGTCCATCCATGGTTGATGGTTGTGACACAAAGAGGGAGTCCAAGACCGGAAAAATGATGGACCGAATCATTATCTTAGAGAGGATTGTCGAGAAGATGATGAACGCATTGTGCCAACATGGTGAGAAGGTCTACCAAATGCAGAATGAGATGGGAAAGATGAAGTGTGGGTTTAGCAAATCCATTTGAGAGTGCCAATAAAATGCATATGTGATGACTATCACATTGCCCAATGACATTCAGGATAGACTTAAGGAAACAGAAGATACACTTGTCACTGTCACACAGAAGTTGAAGGACCTAGACAACACCATCACATTGTTGAAACAAGCTTTGGGCAATGGACGGAGCTTTGTTGTCATGTCGATGAGGAACAATATAAAGGAACCTAATCTATATGACGATACTCACAATGCTAATTTGTTGGGACATTGAGCAGTGCTTGGAGTAGTTGAAAAAAAGATCGGACAAAGATAAGGTGAACACTACAACAAATTTCTTTACATGAACTATTAATATGTGGTGGAGGAATGGAGTGGAATACTTAGAAGCTGGGATAATTATTTAAAAGATCGAAACCTAGGAAAAGATAAAGGAATTCTTGAAGGCATAGTTTGTTCCATGGAACCAAGCATGGATCGCAAGGAATTAGTTGTTGTCTCTCAAGCACACTAGAAAGATCCAAGCCTACATCAAGGATTTCACATCGATCATGTTGGAGATCGAATACATGTCAGAAGAAGACATAATTTTCCACTTCATGAATGGTCTGCAACTGTGGGAAAAAAGTGAGCTACGATGACAGAATGTGTAAACACTTGCATCAGTAATCACTATAGTAGAAAAAATGTTTGGCTTTCAAGGTGAACCTAAGATAGTTCCTAATAACAGTGAGGATTCCTAAGTTGAGAAGAAACAACAAGGGAAGGGGAAGAAGAAGGAAAATGGAAATACAAAGACATCCAAGGGTAGTGGAGAAAATGCCAAGTAAATAGACACAGTGAAAGAAAATAAGTCAATTTCATGTTGGAGTTTTTCCAGGGAGCATTATGCGAAGAATTGTCCCCTGAAATAGAAGTTGAATGCTTTGGAGAAGGAAAACAACCCATCTCTTGGAGTCTTGCAATTACTGAACATTGTCATGGAGGGTGAATCCATGGAGAGCTAAGAGAAATATGAGACAAAACTTTTCTATGTGCAAATTGAACTCAACAGGAAATCAGTGTTAGCCATGGTGGACAATGGGGCGACTCATAACTTTTTTAGGGAAGACATGGTGTTAAGGATTGGGTTGCAACCTGAACTGACATAGCAAACTTTCAAGGAAATGAACGTAGGCATGGAGAGAGTCATTGGTGTATCCAAGGACATCTCATTGAAGCTTGGTGACTCATGTGGAAAGACATGTTTCACCATTGTTCCTATGGAAATTTTTGAAGTTGGGTTAGGACAAGAATTCATGAGGAAGGAAAAGGAGGCGTTGATTTCTCACATGAAAATATTGGCCATTTTCTCAAGGCAGACTCCATGTTTGATTCCTACCATATGGAGGAAGGAAGGAGGGACACATATGTCTTCCTTGAAAATGGTTGTTGCAGACATCTAGAGAAGGAAACCTTGTGGAGACGAACTTGGATGATGTGGCATGATGGTTGGAAAATATAATACAAATAACGAAAGGAATCTTGTGTCAGTGGAATGGAGGCTTGTCAATGTTGAAGAGATAGTCAAATATCTGGCTAAGACAATGGATGGCTTGACTGATTTGTATTTGAAAGTTGATGACTGGTAATGAAGATCACAGGAAGTCACAAAGATGAAGATGTCATAACAATTCTTTGAAATAGAGTAGAAACCATTCATGGACCAAGAGGACATGAGGGAGATGCAACGACCATGGTGGAAGATAACCAAGGAAGGGATCGATTCCTCCTCTAGTGAACTTGAACATGGTGAATGGTCGTATGAACATGAACTAGAATAACTCATGGAGGAGTGTGAAGAAAAGATCGGTTCAAGTGTGTCACTGATTATGTATATAACATAGAAGTATGGTGACACTTCGTTGATCACATTGAGACAGATTGGAGATGAAGGATATGTCTGAACCAACCATCCCCCTTCACCTTCAAACTAGACAATGGCAGATTGGCTCATTGTCTTGGCAAGGTGGTGAGGCCAATGGGGTTCCTTGAGGAGGTGCCTTGGTGGAAACTATTGATAACGCAATAGGTGACTTGAAATAATTGAGGAAATGAAGAGTTGTGGATGAAACGAGTTTGCAGTCAGAAACATTTGTTTGAATGTGAAGATGTGATTTCTGGAGATAGAGGCGTGATTATTGGAATAACTACCCAATAAACCAAAGTCACAAGGGGATCTAATGCACAGGAGCATGGGCAGACAGAGGAAAGTATGGAATCAATAGTAATTCAAACAGACATGACACTTCATAGGATCATGTAAATTCCTAAGAGGATTTTAACTTGGCGATAGCAGTTTAGGAAGAAAAATTCGTTGGGTGATCACGAGATCGAAAAATGGGTGAGAGACACCATGGAAATCGACGAATGTTTTTTGGGATGAAAAAAACTTGGAGTGCGGGAGGATGTAAGGTATCCCACAACACCCACCAATTGTGGGCACTCCTTGGAAATATTCAACGATGGAATGAATAAAGAGCACAAGGAGGAAGTGATCATTTGGGAAAACGAAGACATTTGGGTGTGAAAAGGCTCACCATTGGTGCACGATGGTGATGTGTAGCACCAACTGGGGACACACCTTACTTTCCTTAGAATTATTGACAAAGACTTGGGTTGCATTTGGGAAAGGGTGGGGAAACGTTTGAGCATGCCCAAGGAGTGAATCCTTCTACCCTCGATAACATTGGCACACCAAAGAGGTTGGATGACCCCATCAACAAACCCACAAGGAGTCAAAATCATTATCATGAAATAACACAAAAGGCAAGGGGAACACACCCAAGGATAGGCTGTGATGGTCCAAGAGATGAACGATTGATGGGCGTGCAGGCTTGAATGGTTACAACATGTCCACCATCCAGTACGACAAGTTGATTGAGTGTGGGTTTGTGAAGGGATGTGACATTCCCAAGAGACATGAAGTTTCAAACAAGTGACTCTTGGAGTCCATATAAAAAGCAAGGGCACACCACCAAAGGAAGGAATAGGGAATTTTTGGCAAGAGATTTGGAGAAAAAGTATGAGGCAACGAATGAAGATAGATTTGCCAAGATGGAAAACAAGTAGCCAAGAATTTGATGCTTTGGGAGGTTTTGGGGAAGTCTAAGAATGCAGGTCTATGAAGGCATGTGTAAGGCATAATCAAAATCTATGTTAGCTTGGTGAAAGTCTATGGTAACAAAGGGACAACAGGTCTGCAGTTGTGGGCACATATGAGGTGCGATGTAGGTGGTTTCAGAGAAACTTGTGATAGATATTGTTGGTGGGACAAATCACTTTATTGAATGTCTTGTTGAAGTGAAGTGACTCGTTTGACTCTGTCATGTTGTAAACCAATATGGTAGTGTTCTTATTGTAATGGTTTTAGAATAAAAAAGACTTATCTGAGTGTTATGCATGGTTTGTGTCACCCACACTATTTTTGTGTTTTTATTCATTTGGTCTGCATTTGTTCTCTTGGATTCTCATGTTCATGGATGTATGCTTAAATACTAAGTGTCAAATTGTGTTAGCAATTGTCCAAGTAAGCAAGAGTTGCACTAGAGTAGGAGTGTGACTCGCTAATATCCTAGAACACAGTATGGGTGTGCTCTAGGTGAGGACGGGCAGGCAGAACAAAGTATTCTTGGTGTTCCAAGAAACCAAGTGAGAACCATCACAGTGTCGCCCGCCCTCAGGAGGTTAACGATCGCAATATCTGATCAAGCATCATGTTGGATCATAAAAGGTATCATATTGATCATAAAATAAAAGTTGGTAAATTTAATACCATAATAAATGAAAATTAAATTAAAATATATGAATTCTCTCTCACACATATATAATTTTGAAATCAAAATAAGTTTATCTAAATTATTTATATAATTTTGAAATAAAAATAAATTAATCTAAATTATTTTTGAGTTTTATATTTTAAAATCGTTTATTAACATAAAAAATGTCAAATAAATAAAAACATCTTAATATACAAAATTAAAATTAAAATATTAAAATATTAAAACTATAAATTATAATAAATCTTAAATTAAAATAAATTTGTGTTATCTTAAAAAATGAGAAAATGAAAATTAACAAACAACAATACTTTCCAATGAATTGACGATGATTAACATCCATTAAGATCGAATTGGTCTATCATACCTTAATAAGTTAAGGGATTACTAGCAATTATTTAGAATTTTGTTTTTGTACTCGAAAAGCATTAGGAAAAGCTTTCAAAGATCACCATAGTTTTATTGAGTTAAAAGGTTAGGAAGGTTGGTAGGGTGAAAAATGTTTTTAAATTGAGATCTAATATGGGCATAGGTTTGACAATCTAAGAGAAAGTGATTTTCATATTTAACCTCCTTAGTGTCACAAATGTGACACAATCTTTCATCCTATGCTATTTTAGGAAGGAACAACGTCCTGTTTCACTATGGAATTCATGAGAATTTGTTCTTAGCTTAGCAATGCTTATTTTTTTATTCACACTTGTCAAAAGAGAGAGATAATTTTGATCTTCTCGATTAGGGATCATTACCTCCTTATAATACCTTAATTTTGTTTTCCCCCTAACTCTTTATCACACCACATTTTCTCCTTAAATTTTGTTTTAGTAATATTTTTAATAGTATCATTGTTCTCCAAAATAGTCTCTTCCATGATTCCCCAATGTCTTAGTCAAGACTAGGAAAATGTATGCCATCTCGCTTGAGTCGAAGGTGGTTATGGATGGAGTTTGAAGCAATTTTAGGAAGCCTATTTTCTTCCATGTTGTTTGACTTGTCCCTATACATTAGGTATCTAGTCATAGACGTGCTCAAAATGGGGGACAGGCTTGCCTCTAATAAGAGGATAGGGTAGGGCGTATTTCCTTTAATTTTTAAGTTATAGATTATAAAATTCTTTTGGATTTTCTCTATCTTTCTCCAGTATTCTCGATAGACATTGCATCCCCCAAATTCACATCCATATAGAATAAGAAGCGTAAAATGAGTCCCAAAGAGGATTTTCTTTTATCCCATATCCAAACATCAGCTCATTTACAATTTTTTTCAATCCTATAATAAGATTTTCATTCTCCAATTATCCTTTTATTAAATTCTAAATAATTGCAAGTAGTCCCTTGACTTATTAATGTCTGATAGATCAATTCAGTCTCAATGGAAGTTAATCATAACTGATCTTGTTGGATTTAATGATCATGACCTTATTCTTGTCAGTATTAATAGTCATACCCATATTGGAGAAAACATCCTTGAGGATTCTTTGTTTCTTTCCAAGATCATGGGGACTCCCCGCCAGAAGAATGATATCATCATCATAAAGAAGAATATTGATGACTATACCAGTGAGAGTAGGGCCGAAACAACCTTCTTCTTCCAGACAATCTTCTAACTTGTCAATGTATATTCCAAAATGGGTAGGGGACAAGGGGCAACCTTGTTGTACTCCAATATTGCAGTTGATTTCTTTCGACTAGAGTTGATTGTTCTTAAACTTGGAAATAAATTTCTCATACAATCTTATTGCAACAACACTCAACTAAAAAGACACTTTTATCTCTTCCAACCTATCCCAACAGTTTTTCATGGGAATCGTGTCAAATTTTTTTCTAAAGTCAACAAAACAACAAAAACAATTGGTTTTAATATTGTGGAACTCCTCCACAATGATCCTAAAGATAAAAAAATGGTCCACAGTTGGAACGATATCTCCTAAACCTAGCTTGGCCTTTAGTTCTTTTACCACGACTTTCTAACCATAAGCTAATCTTCTTTTCCAAAATAATTCCATATTTCTATCCCATTTTTAAAAATAGGAACAATAATACTTTACTTCCAATATATTAAAATCTTTTATAAAATAAAATAAAATAATTAAACAAAAATATTATCCAAATTTTTTTTCTTAAATAATTTCCTCACCAATAAAGTAATAAAGTGTACCCTAAAAATTATGTATTAAAACTTTGATGCTACTCTCAAATAAATTATATTGTAAATACATATAAAAATATTAAATTAAATAAACAAACTATGCTCTCAAATAAATTATATTATAAATATATGAAGAAAAATAATAAGTTAAACAAACAAACAATTGTTCTCTCCAAAATATATAATAAATATATATTAATTTTTTTATCAAACACTTCTCTAATACTCTAAAACAAAGTGTAGTACTTCATAATATATTTATTATAGTGGCTAAATTTTAAAACAAATAAATAAAATATTCATAGATATTATTTCTTTCTCTCATAAATATATAATTGATTCTATTTAGTTGTAGAATTATTTTATTTATTTTTTTAATTTTTTAAAATTATTTTTTTCTTTATATACTCATAATATATTTTATTATACTAATTCAATTTTAAATCAATTCTATTAGTATTATACTAATTCAATTTTAAAACAAATATCTAAAATATTCATAGATATTATTTCTTTTTCTCATTCATATATATATAATCAATTCTATTAGTTGTAGAATTCTTTCATTAGTTATTATTTTTTAAAATTAAAAAAACAAATTATATATTTTATAATAAATTTAAAATATAAAAAAATTAAAATAAATTATTATAATGTAAATAACTAGAAATACAATGATAATTTTAAATGTTTGGGCTTCCCTAAACCCTGTATTATAAGTCTTATTATTCCTATTTTTAAAAATGGAGATAGAAACATTCTCTCTCATTATAGGACCATTATTATTATCCTAATTTTAGTCAAGCTATACGGAAGGATATATCATTCAACTTTGGAAAATTGGTTTACCTTTAGGAACATCGTAAAGGAGTTTTTCAATACCAAAATCAATCTCTTATGTTGTTTTGTTGAATTTAGAAAAGATTTTGGTACGGTTCCCAAGAAAAACCTTTGGGATAGGTTGGAAGAGATAAAAGTTCATTTCGAGTTGAGGGTTGTTGCAATAATTTTGTATGAAAACGTTATTTCCAATTTTAATAACACCGAGGGCTCGTCGAAAGAAATTAACTGCAATATTGCAGTCAAGCAAGTTTGTCCCTTATCGCCCACCCTTTTTGGCACTTGCATTAACAAGATAGAATATTGTCTAGAAGAAGAAGGTTGTGTCGGCCCTACTCTCACTGGTGTAGTCATTAATATTCTTCTTTATGCTCATGATATCGTTCTTATGTCGAGGAGTCCCCACGATCTTGGAAATTGACTAAGAATCTTCAAGTATTTTTGCTCCAATATTAGAATCATTGTTAATACTAACAAGACTAATTTCATGATCATTAAATCCAATAAGACCACTTATGATACCTTTGTATATGAAAAAAAAAACTTGGAGGAAGTGACTTCATACAAATATCTTGGGATCAATATTCACCAGAAGCTCAACTGGAATTATAGCATTGAGAAAAGAATAATTGGAGGATGGAAATCTTATTATGTTCTTGAAAACAATTGTAAATCACATGATCTTTGGATATGGGATAAGAAGAAATTCCTCTTTGGGAATATAGTTACATATGTTATTCTATATGGATGCAAAGTCTAGGGATGTCGTTTCTCTCAAGAATCTTGGAGAAAGATAGAGAAAATCCAAAAGAATCTTATAACCTATAATATCAAAAATAAAGGAATACGCCATATCATATCCTCCTCTTAGAGGCGATCCTTCCCCCCATTGAGAGAATTATTACGACTACATATCTAATGTATAAGAACAAGTTAAACATCATGGAAGACAAGAGGCTTCATAAAATTTCTTCAAACTCAAGTCATAACCAGCTTCGACTCAAGCGGGGATGGCATAAAGATGCTCAATGTGGCTAAGTCATTGGGTAATCATGGAAGAGACCAATTTGTAGAATAAGGATACTTTTAAAAGTATTATTAAATCAAAATTTGAGGAGAAAATGTGGTGTGATAAAGAGTTACAGGAAAAAAGAAAAAAAAAAAGCTATTATAAGGACATAATCAACCCTAATATAGAAGATCAAAATTATCTCTTTGTTTTGACAAGTGTAAAGAAAAAATGAGCATTGCTAAGATAAGAACAAATTCTCATCAACTCCATAGTGAAATTGGCCATTGGTCAAATCCTAAAATGTCATGGGATGAAAGAGTGTGTCACCTTTGTGACACTAAGAGGTTTGAAGATGAAAACCACTTTTTCTTAGATTGTTTATCCTATACCCATATCCGATCTCAATTTTAAAATATTTGTCACAGTACCATCCTTCCTCACCTTTTAAGTCAACAAAACTATGGTAATCTTGAAAAGATTCTCTTAATCCCTTTCGAGCACAAAAACAAAATTCTAAAGCATTGCATCATCATCATCATCATCATCATCATCATCATCATCATCATATATATATATATATATATATATATATATATATATATATATATATAATTTTATTTTAAAGTCAGGGTCAAGCCAGACACCAAATTAGTGTATGAGATCCCCTTGTTTTGGGGACCACGAACCCCCTAAACTCAACAATTTGACTAATAAAGTTTAAGAAGGTGTACATACCCTACCCCA
>ML779339.1:1348934-1403174 GCA_009831015.1 Picea engelmannii
ATCCTCTAACACTTGATTTACGCATTCTATCTGTCCATATATTTCATGATGATATGTTGTACTAAAATTAAGTTGTGGTTCTCAAGGATTCTTGGAAAATAGTCCAAAATCTTCCCAAAAATAGTGAATCTCTATCCAAAATGATTTTTTCTAGAATTCCAATTCCATGCAGTCTCACAATCTCATTTATAAAAACTCTTGCTATTTCCCATACCTAATAGCTATTCTTTACTGGAATAAAATGCACATTCTTTGTCAAAGTATCCACTAATACTAAGATTAAGTCATGTCTTCTTGATGTCATAGGCAATCCCACTATGAAATCCATCAAATTTGCTTCCCATTTCAATTCTAGTATTTCATGTGGCTACGATAATCTCATTGGATATTGGTGGTCAAGCGTTACTTGTTGACATCCTATGCATCTCTCCATCTAATCTATTACATCCTTGTTCATTTTACTCCAAAAGAATAGTAGTTTTAGATCCATGTACATATTTTCCACTCTATAATGAGCCATATCTACTATCTTATGTGCTTCCCTGAGTATCAACTTACAAATTTCTTCATATGGAGGTAAATTAATTCTTCTGTGAAATTTTAATAATCCATCATTATCCAAACGGTATCCCGCATACTTAAGAATTGTCATTACTTCCTTTTCTAATTATATCTTTACTTATGCATACCATGTATCACTTTCTTGCAATTTCAATATATTTTTCTCTAATACTCATCTATAAAGGTAACATGGTGAAGATCACGAGTCTTCTACTCAAGGTATCTACTACCTTGTCCAAATTTCCTTTAATACATATTATGTTGAAATTAGATTCACTCAATAATTTTAACCATCTTCTCTATCTAGCATTCAAATTACTTTGCATAAATATATGTTGAAGTTCATTGTTGATCCATAGACAAGAGACTTATATCCCACTTACTTCACCAACATGGATACTATGTGAAAATTAACTTCTGACCTCCATTCTTGGTCTAGAATGAACTTCAAGGCTTATGTTCTTTGTGTAACCTCTACTCAGGATTGATTATCTATCTTCTTTATCTGTGTAACCCGCACACAAGAAATCAAATGATAATGATATGGAAAATGGATCTATGTTCTCAATGTGCGATTCAACATCAAGTATTTAACTCTATATGATGTCAAGTGCTTAGTTTCCATAATTGATCTCTAGGAATTGTGTGCACAATGTAATTTTGAGTGCAACTTCTCTGCTCACAATTCTTCAACTGGTATGTGAGGATGGTTTTGTTTGAAATGCTCTATTATGATTCTAGTGGATAAATTTATGAACAATATTCCTGTTCCAATTTTCCAATACTTGGGAAAAAACACCCAACATATGGTGCTAGCTATTAATGAAGCATGTGTCTTAGTGATTGTCTTGTTTTCAACTCATTATGTTTTGTGAGGAAATGTTTGAGCTAGTGACCAACGAATACTCTAGCCAAGGAGTACACAAGGTCAAATCCACCTGGGGCCCTTAAAGTTAAGCATACATGGTTTCCATAAGTGGGATTTACCTTAGGCACCGTTCAAAGAATGTGAGGAATCACTTAAGGGTTTCCTTGAGGAAATTTAGCACGGAAAAATAATTTGTGTGTGAAGTATTATTTTATTATTCTTTATTTTTTCTTTATTAAGAATATGTAAAACTATTTTTATTTTTGGTTGTAATGTGCATTATCGATGATTGAGAAGATGTTACAAATAAACAATACTACATATTACACTCCCCAGTTTTGGTTGTTATGAAGTTTTTTTTTTATAAAAGATTGTAATTCAATTCGTTCAAGTTTTTATGAAAGATTGTAATTCAATTCATTCAAAGAGAGTTAACAAGTGGTTAATTTTACAAATCACAACAATTATAGAAATTATGATTATTTAAGAATTCTTATAAAAAAATTGAACTTATTAAAATTAGGATGATTTAAGAATTATTCTTTTAGAAAATTTCAAATACAAAATTAAAATTTTAAAGAAAACCAAGTGATTATTTACTCACTCTTTTGTTTTTTAGTATGATAAACTAGTGTTGGTGTTAACAATAAACATTAACAACCACCATCTTCATCATCATTTAGATAAATTAAAAACAATTAAACCACATTAATTTTAGTGCAACGGTAAACATCATTATTATTATTATTCTCTCTTATTTGTTCTTATATTTATTAACGTGTTAATAATGACATGTACGCATGCAATTGAATTCATGCACTTGGGGGATCTTAATGATAATTAAATCGGGGATTCCCTTGTTAAAAAATAAGTTGTATTCTAAACCTTCTATGTTTTAGACTTCTCTAGAAACTCACACTCACTAGAATCCATTATACGATTGTTGGTAAAAATTGCAATTTTATATTGCTTAAAATTCATTTTTGAATGCATAAATGGATTTAGTAGCCTAAACAAATGTTGAACACTAAGACATTTGGGTGTGAGCAGGAGCATGTTGAGAGCATGATGGTGAAGTGAAAAATCAAGGGGGGAACATACCTTACTCTCCTTATAACAATTGATGGAGACTTGGGTTGTGTTTGGGCATGGGTGGGACAACTTGGGAGAATAACCAAGGAGTGGACCCATCTTCCCTCGTCAACATTGGTGCACTGGAGAGGTTGGGAGACCCCATTGGCACACCCATGAGGAGTCACAGTGATCATTATGAGAGAACGAACAAGGAAAGATACGTGTGCCCAAGCATGGCGTGCACCAGTCCAAGAGATGAACGATTGATGGTAGTGTTGGCTTCGATGGGTGCACCAGGCCCATGAAGGGGTGTGACTAGTAGGTTGAGTGTGGTTTCACGAAGGGATGCGACACACCCAAGAGACATGATGTTTCTCACAAGTGACTCTTGGAGTCCATATAAATGCAAGAGCACACCACCAAAGGAAGGCATAGGTAATTTTTGGAAAAATATTTGGAGAACAAGTCTGAGGCAACAAACTCAGGTAGATTTTCCAAGATGGAAGACAAGTAGCCAAGAGTTGGATGCTTTAAGAGGTTTTGGGGAAGTCTGGAAATATAGGTATCTGGAAGCATGTGTAAGGCAGAACCAAAATCTATGTTAGCTTGGTGAAAGTTTGTGGTAATGAAGGGACAAAAAGTGTACAGTTGTGGGGATGTCTGAGGTGAACCAGAAGTGGTGGCAGGGACGGTTGTGATAAAGAGTCTTGGTGGGAAAAACATGTTTATTAAATCTCTTGCTGAGGTGAGGCGAGTTATTTGACTCTAAGATGTTGTATGTTGAGTCAGAAGTTCTCTTATTGTAAATGTTTTAAAATAACAAATACTTAGCCAGGTGTTAGGCACGATTTTTGTCACCCACACTATTTATGTGTTTTTCTTCGTTTTTTATGTAGTTGTTCTCTTAGATTCTCATGTTAGTGGATGTATTCTTAAATAAGACTAAGTGTTAAGATGTGTTAGTAATTTTCTAAGTAATAAAGAGTTTCATTAAAGTATGAGTGTGACTCATTGATATCATAGAATGAAGTATGGGTATTCTCTAGGTAAAGAGGCATAGTTCGGACCAAGGTTGCTTGGTGTACCATGAAACCAAGTGAGAACCGTCATGATGTTGCATACCCTCAAGAGATGAATGATCACAAGATATGATCAGACATCCTATGGGGTTATGAAAAGTGGTATCATAGAAAACTTATCTCTTCACCCCTATTGTAGTTAGCTCAATTGTGGAGGAAGGTGAACTTGTTGGTAAGAAAATATGGGTGCAGGATTGGTGAGGGTTTAATGGAATGACCCGTCACAGAGGAAACATGAGCATAAATTTGGGGGGTTGTGATAGGGTTGAGTTGTGAATGAAGCCATGACGTGTGAGAAGTTATGGACACACTCCCTCGGAATACCAAGCACATATTTATGAGGGAGAACCGAGCACTTGGGAAATGAATATGAACACAAGACTATTGCAGAACTTGTTACAAGCCCGTTAGTGAAGTAACCATGGTGTTGGTCAAATAATTCTGAAGAAGCCTTGAGATGAACTCTTGGGTTCCTTGGATGAACCCTTCACAAGTAAAGTGAATATACTTGGAGGGATATCCATGGCTAATGGTGGTGACATAGAGAGGTATCCCAAGACTGAAAAAATGATGGACTGACTCATTATCTTAGAGAGGATTGTTGAGAAGATGATGAACACATTGTGCCAGCATGGTGAGAAGGTCTACCAAATGGAGACTGATATGGGAAATATGAAGTGTGGCTTTAAAGAAGCCATTCGAGAGTGCCAAGAAAATGCATATGTGATGACTAGCACCTTGACCGATGACATTCAGGATAGACTTAAGGAAACAAAAGACACACTTGTCATAGTCACACAGAATTTAAAGGACCAAGACGACACCATAACATTGTTGAAACAAGATTTGGCCAATGGATGGAGCTTTGTTTTCATGTTGATGATGAACATGATAAAGGAACTCGATCCATTTGACTATATTCACAATGCTAAGTTTTTGGGACATTGAGCAGTGCTTGGAGCAGTTGAAAAAAATATTGTACAAAGCTAGGGTGAGCACTACAACAAATCTCTTTACAGGAACTACCAAGATATGGTGGAGGAATGGAGTGGAATACTTAGAATCTTAGAGAATTATTGAAAAGATCGAAAACTGGGAAAAGATAAAGGGATTGTTGAAGGCATAGTCTATTCCATGGAACTAAGCATGGATCGTGTTGTTCCTGAGTTTGTGTTTTAAGGCTCTAAAACACACCGTCAAGGCATCCAAATATGATAATACTTTTAAAACAAAGGAACAAAGAAAAACTTGATCAGATTCAGTTTCTCAATTGTCTCTGTCTCGCTTCCCGTTGTTCCTAGATGGTTATGTCACGTTTAATCGCTGCCCACGATCGTTCTAACTCAGTTCTATTTGTTGCAGTTTGTAAGATGGTACTAAATAGGTTCAATGCAATGTTGGTTTGATCCTGTAGACCAGGTTCTATGTTGGGTTGTCTACCATTAGGAACTGTCATGGGTGATAGGGTTTTATATGTTTTTTAAAGGGGTTTTTTATATATCCATTACTTCAGACTTTCGAAGAAGATGTTAATGAAACAACTTTAAAACCTAACACAGAAAAATAAATACGCAATCAAGGTCATTTCCTGGTTTGTGACAATTTTGAAATTGTAAACAGTGAAACACAACAGAAAGAAATATAAGGCTTTAATCTGGAAAGAATCTTATATTTCCGTTAACAATAATGAGAGAGACACAGGATTTCTAACAAAAGAAAATATTAAGGAACATAAGGTTACAGGTCTAAAAATCACTAAAGCAATCTTAGAGGAAAAACTGTAACACATTCAACATCCAAACCAATCTGATACCATAAACAACAATTGCCTATAATTTCCAATTGATTTATTTGCTAGAAACATACATTAAGAGGAATATTTAACAGACGAAATTAGACAAGGGAAGAAACATAGTCACGAATTGCAGGATCCAGAATCTTGTTGAAATTTTAAATCTGATAAACTTTAAAACTGGTAGTACAATAATCGACCTTCTCCCAAAAATTCTGAAGCCCTGTTTCAGCCTCTTGAAATTATATTTATACATTTCTGTCCAAACTTTTCATTGGTAACTAACCAACTTCCTAATCTTTTGGTTGCATAAACTAATGTCAACCATTTACAATTTATTACAAAATTCTAAAAATAGAAATATTTACAAAGTTTTAACTTTGAGTCGAAGAACTTTCTTTATCTGCTTCGACTTCTTGAACATGTTTCTCTAAAAAGTTCTGTAAGGCCTTAGGAGCCTCAGGTATCTCGTTTGCTTCAAATGAGAAGAAACTTCTTTGTACTCCTGGCAACTGGTTTGCAATTGTTTTCTCTGTGGACTTAACGTTTTCCAATTTTGAACTGGAAGTTATCATTAACTTCTCGATTTCTGCCATATTGACCATTTTGATATTTGAGATTTTAGATTTCTTCTCTTCCAGTTCCTGTTTTGTCTTCAGTTGACACCTGTTAATGTCAATTTCTCCTAATGAATCGGAAAAGCCATATGTTCTGATATGTGTTGACTCTTTTTCAATGAAATCAAAAATCTTCTTGCAATCTTCATTGACCCCTTTTGTAATTCTTTTATAACCTTCCAAGTTTGTTTCCCAAACCTTTATCATTACATCTCCTTTCAACTGCTCTGAAATGGATAACTTCTGTGATTTTCCAGCTTCTTCCTTCTGTAAAGCGGTTATTATCTTTTGGAAAGAATTTCTTGCCGCTTTAGCTTCCCTTTCTTTTTGCACTGTCTTGTCCATAGATTTCTTAGATTCTTGAAAATAACTCTGGATGATTTCTAGATTACAGAAAACGTTCTGCTATTCTTCCTCAATATTTACATATATCTCTCATGCTTTATTCTTGAGCTGATCTATTTCAATCACTTGATTAGTAATTGAAATGATTTTATCTTGCAGAGATTTATTTTCATTTCCCAGTTGTTGTACTTTCTTGATCCTTCTGCTCTATCAGATTGATCAAATTTACTATAGAGTACATATTGGACGATGCTATGGCCCCCATAGTCCCTGCTAACTCTGTAGAAAATTCACCTTCATTCAACTTCTTACCATCAATAATAATTTTGTGTTTTTTGACTGTTCTTTCTCCCAGAGGATGTAATTCCTGTTTCAACACAGCTCTCCATTTTTTGCTGAAAAAATAGTTTGATGAAGGTATTTCATCTCTGTTGATTGGTTCCAAGTCACTTACGTATAAAACTCCTTCGTGAGGAGTTCCAAAGGTAGCCTGCAGTGGGGTTAATGCTGTAATGGGGCTCCCAAGTTCCTGTGAAGTTGTTCCCCCAACTGTTTCTGGAATATCATCAAGGTTTATTGGATTTGTCTCTGCTCCTTTCCCTTTTTTTGTTTGTGTCTCCTTGCTCTGAGAACTTTCTGTATTCTGAGGAGGAATTTCAGAATCTTTCAATTTACCTTTATCACTTGTATCATGTTGTATAATGGTTTCAAAACCTGGAGGAATGGTTTATGGCACTTGCACTGATGTTGACACTTCGCCTTGCAAAATCTTTGGCAAACATTGTCTTCTATTTCTTTGGAAAGATGCAAACCCCACCTGTGCATCAGGTGACAAGGTTTGCACTCTACTCTGAACTTCCTCATAAGACTTAGCATTTTTAAAAACATCATCATAAAATGAAACTTCATGTTCATATGATTTTAACCCACACTGTGTGACATGCCGATAGATTATTTGATATGGGTCATGTTTCCTGTGTTCTATATCCACTAATTTCACCTCACTCAATGATTCGGCTTCAGACTTAGCATGACCCATGTTTAGTAAAACAAATTTCCCTAAATAGACCGGAAAAGATGGCCATGCCTTCTTTTGTTGAGCTTTCAATTCATTTCCAATACCACCATTTATAAATTGATGAGCCACTTCTCTACATATTAACTTGTCTGGTAAAACTTTGGGCAGTGCATGAGGCGGAATAGAACAACCATAAAAACTCACATAGGAAAAAATTTCTTCGATGAACCAGTCAGCCACTGTTTTGAGGTTTTTTATTATGGCATTGGAAATACGAGGAGGTTCGCATCCGAAGAAAATTCTGTGTAGAGGAATAATTACATAATGGCAAATCTCATAAAAATTATTTTTGGCATTTTCTTCCCACAGAGCTAAATGGTACTTATGGACAGGTTCTGTACAAGAAGGATTCCAACTCTAGTTCATTAATGGGAAAGGGGTCTTAAAGCAAATAGAATCCATTATATAGGCTGACATATAAAAGGCCACTATTTGACCCTTTGACCTAGCTGTTTTATAATTCATGACTTCTGAGGTGATGTTGTCTGATAAAATTTTATGCCAATTGAAACTTCGTCCCTCTGAAACTTCTTCTAAGAAAGGTGTCCAGTCTGCATTAAAATGGAAAGGATCCTTTCTCCCAAAAAGTCTACACAACATCATTGCTAAATATACCATATATTCATTTAGAGAAGYTGTGGCATAAATTCCAAGTTCATTAGCCCTAAATTTSTTTTCATCTCTGGACCATCCTCTTATTATGTCAGGGTAAGTTTGTCCACTTTCAACACACTCTTTTTGTTGAAATGTTGCTACAAATTCAGAATTAAAAGTGTGCCTATAATTGGGCGATAATTTATACATTACTTGGATATGTTAGGGCCTGAATGAGCCGATAACAACTCCCTGCTCGTTCAGGATACTTCTTGTCGGAACATCCACCTTATCTAGTGCCCATGCAACCAAATATGTATATGAAACCAGTCTCACACGTGTTGCAACCTTATGTAGACCCGTCTCGGCGATATCTCTGATATGATTTTCCCCACCATTATCCTCATATGAAAGTTCATCTTCCATTTTTTCTGCAATTGCAGCCCATGATTTAACAAAGTGTACTACTCCAGTTGCAGTAGTGTCTGAAATGATATCACCTTTCGGTTGTTCTTCAGTTTTCTTTGAAGCCTTTTTGGGCACCATAGCTCTATGTTTACCAGCTCTGTGTTCAGTACCTCAACAGCAAGAATTCAAGAAAACAAAACTGCCAATAGTGGAGCAGTCTCAAAGAAGAGGAAAAAAATCTGTGTTCACTTGAATACCTATAGCAGAGCAGAATTCAGCTTCGAAATAATGTAAACGTTTTAAAAATTATTTCGAATATATCGTAAAATCTTCGAGATTTGTACTCTGTTATGAAATAAATGCAAAAGATATCTGCAAATATATGCATTTAGAGTTTGTACCTGAGCTTTTCCAATATTTTCAAATATGATAGAAACTTACCAAATTGAATAATTGTCGTATAAAAATCATTTATTAAAATTTTAAAACCTTAAACCTCGTTTCTGAGAATGATTAATTAATGTTAATCTTAATTTAAGTTTGAAAATACTTTCATCGGGATTTCGAAACTTTTGATGTCAAGAAAATAAGTCATCATAGAACCCCGATCGCCGAAAACGTGACGTATTATTTAGTTAAAACCCTATTATTATATTAATTAATCCAGATTGGCTTTTCAGGATTTTGTTAATCGAGAAATCGGAAATCGGGGATCGGGGAATCGGGAAATTTGATGATATGAAAATTATTGCTCACAAAAACGCGAATCGTGATTTCCCGATGGGATTAGTTAGTCGTAATCATGCTTAACAGTAATTAAATTAATTTCAAACCTCACTTAAGAATTAATTGAAATCGGGGATCGGGAAATCGGGGAATATGATGATAAGTTTATTTGTTCTCACAAAATCGCGAATCGTGATTTCCCGATAAGATTAACTTAAAGTTTAAGCCCTTTTTAAATGTGATTTAAGTAAATGATGAAATAATCAAGAATTAATGTATCGGGAAATCGGGGATCGAGATTTCGCTATTTGATTTCTGTTAAACATTGTTATTTCAAAACTCCGAATCCCGATATCCCGATGTGAATTTAACATTTTTTAAGTTTTAACATTACTGTTCATTTAAAAGATCATTTGAAAAAGTGTTTGGAACATATGTTCGTTTCAATTTTAATCATTCTTTATCCAAAAATGAACCATAAAGGCATTTCGAATTCGACGGAGATGAAATGTTTTGTTTTAAAAAATTGATATAATGCAAAGACTTCAAAGATACAAAAAAAAATTATCCTTAAGATCAAAAAATCAAGATTTGTTTCAACAGATCGCAAGGAATTAGTTGGTGTCTCTCAAGCACACTCCAAAGATCCAATCATGCATCAAGGAGTTCACAGGGCTCATGTTCGAGATCGAATACATGTCAGAAGAAGACATAATTTTCCACTTCATGAATGGTCTGCAACTATGGGCATAGAGTGAGCTATGATGACAGAATATATAGACACTTGCAACAATAATCACCGTAGTAGACAAACTTTTAGGCTTTCAAGGTGAACCTAAGATAGGTCCTAACAATAGTGAGTATTCCTAAGGTGAGAAGAAAAAACAAGGGAAGGGGAATAAGAAGGAAAATTGAAATACAAAGACATCCAAGGGTAGCAAAGACAATGCCAAGTAAACATACACAGTGAAAGAAATGAATTTAATTTCTTGTTGTATTTTTTCCAAGGATCACTATGTGAAGAATTGTCCCTTGAAATAGAAGTTGAATTCTTTGGAGAAGGAAAACAACCCATATCTTGGAGTCTTGAAAGTATTGAGCGTTGTCATGGAGGGTGAATCCATGGGGAGCTAAGAGAAATATGAGATGAAACTTTGCTATGTGCAGATTGAACTCAATGGGAAGTCATTGATAGCCATGGTGGATAGTGGGGCAACTCATAAATTGTTTAGGGAAGACATGGTATGGAGTATTGGGTTGCAACCTAAACTGACACAGACAACTTTCAAGACAGTCAATGCAAGCATGGAGAGAGTTATTTGTGTATCCGAGGACATCTCTTTGAAGTTTGGTGACTGGTGTGGAAAGACGAGTTTCACCATTGTTCCTATGGATGATTTTGAATTTGTGTTATGACAAGAGTTCCTGAGGAAGGAAAACGAAGCGGTGATTCCTCACATGAAAATTTTGGCCATTTTCTCAAGATAGACTCCATATTTGATTCCTACCAAAAGGGGGAAGGAAGGAGGGACACAAATGTCTTCCTTGCAAATGGTTATTGCGGAAAAATAGAGCAAGAAACCTTGTGGAGATGAACTTGGATGATGAGGCATGATGGTTCGATAGTATAACACCAATAACGAAACGAAGATTGTGTCAGTGGAATGGAGGCTTGACGATATTGAAGAGATAGTCAAATATCTAACTAAGACAATGAATGGCTTGGATGATTTCTATTTGAAAGTTGATGAGCAGTAATGAAGATCATAGGAAGTCATAGAGAAGAAGATGTCAGAACAGTTCATTGAACGAGAGTAGAAACCATTCATGGACCAAGAGGACATGAGGGATATGCAACAACCTTGGCGGAATATAACCAAGGAAGGGGTCAATTCCTCCTCTAGTGAACTTGGACATGGTGAATGGTCATATGAAGATGAACTAGAATAAATCATGGAGGAGTGCAAAGGAAATATCATTTCAAGCGTGTCACTACTTATGTATATAATGTACAAGTATGGTGACACTTCGTCAATCACATTGAGACAGATTGGAGATGAGGGATATGGTTCAACCAACCATCCCCCTTCACCTTCAAACTAGAATATGGAATATTGGCTCACTTTATCGGAGAGAGGTGGTGAGGCCATTGGGGTGCCTTAAGGAGGTTCCTTGGTGGAAATTGTTGATAACACAGTAGGTGGCTTGACATATTGGAGGAAACAAAGAGTTGTGGATTCAACGAGTTTGCAGTGAGAAACAAATTTTTGAATGTGAATATGTGATTTCTTGAGACAAAGGCATGATGATTGGACTGGATACCCAATAATACAAAGCCACAAGGGGATCTCATGCACAGGATCATGGAAAGACAGAGAAAAGTATATAAGCAATAGTAATTCAAAGAGACATGACACTTCATAGGCTCATGTAACTTCCTAAGAGTATTTTTACTTGACGATAGAGGTTTAGGAAGAATCAGTCATTGGGTGATGTCGGGATCGAAAAATGGGTGAGAGACACAATGGAAATCGACAGATGTTTTTAGGGACAGAAAAAACTTGGATTGGGGGAGGATGTAAGGTATCCCACGACACCCACAAAGTGTGGGAGCTCCTTTCAAATATTCGATGATGGAATGAATAAAGAGAACAAGGAGGAAGCAATCATTTGGGAAAACGAAGATGTTTCAGTGTGAAAAGGATCACCTTGGGTGCACGATGGTGATGTGTATCACCAATTGGGGACACACCTTACTTGCCTTAGAATGATTGAAGAAGACATGGGTTTCCTTTGGGAAAGGGTGAGGCAACTTGGGAGGATGCCTAAGGAGTGCATCCTTCTACCCTCGGTAACATGGGTGCACCAGAGAGGTTGGATGACCCCATCAACACATCCAGAAGGATTCAAAATCATTAGCATGAGATAACACACAAGGCAAGGGGAACGCATCCAACGATGGGGTGTGCTTGTCCAAGAGACGAATAATTGATGGGAATGCAAGCTTGGATGACGGCACTAGGTCCATGAAGCGGTGCGACAAGTTGGTTGAGTGTGGGTTTGTGAATGGATGTGACACACCCAAGAGACATGAACTTTCACACAAGTGACTCTCGAAGTCCATATAAAAATAAAGGGAGCACCACCAAAAAAAGGAATAGGGCATTATTAGAAAGAGATTTGGAGAACAAGTTTGAGGAAACAAACGAAGATATATTTTCCAAGATGGAAAACAAGTAGCCAAGAGTTGGATTATTTGGGAGGTTTTGGGGAAGTATAAAAATACAAGTCTATGAATGCATGTGTAAGGAAGAACGAAAATCTGTGTTAGCTTGGTGAAAGTATGTGGTAACAAAGGGACAACAAATCTACAGTTGTGGGCACATCTGAGGTGCATTGTAGGTGGTTTCAGAGATAGTTGTGACATATATTCTTGGTGGGACAAGTCATTTTATTGAATGTCTTGGTGAGGTGAAGTGAGTTATTTGACTCTCCCATGTTGTAAACCAAGCTAGTAGTGCTCTTATTGTAACGGTTTTAGAATAACAAAGACTTATCCGAATGTTATGTATGGTTTGTGTCACCCACACTATTTTTGTGGTTTTCTTCATTTGTTTCCCAGTTGTTCTCTTGGATTCTCATGTTCATGGATGTATGCTTAAATACTAAGTGTCAAATTGTGTTAGCAATTGTCTAAGTAAGAAAGAGTTGCACTAGAGTAGGAGTGTGACTCACTAATAGCCTAGAATAGAGTAAGGGTGTGCTCTAGGTGAAGAGGCATAGATCGAACGAAGTATTCTTGGTGTTCCAAGCAACCAAGTGAGAACCATCATAGTGTTGCATGCCCTCAAGAGGTTAATGATCGCGATATCTGATCAAGCATCATGTGGGGTCATGACAGGTATCATATTAATCATAAAATAAAAGTTGGTAAATTTAATACCATAATAAATAAAAATTAAATTAAAATATAGGACTTCTCTCTCACACATATATAATTTTGAAATTAAAATAAATTTATCTAAAATATTTATACAATTTTGAAAGAAAAATAAATTTATGTAAATTATTTTTGAGTTTTATATTTTAAAATAGTTTATTAACATTAAAAATGTCAAATCAATAAAAACATCTTAATATACAAAATTATAATTAAAATATAAAAACTATAAATTATAACAAATCTTAAACTTAAAATAAATTTGTGTTATTTTTTACATACAATATTTAAATTTATTTATTTATTTTAAAATTTATATATATATATATATATATATATATATATATATATATACATATATATAATGGAAATCTAATGTAATGTGTGAAAATCTAAATTTAAAAAATTAGTAAATGAAAATTAACAAACAACATTACTTTACAATGAATTGATAATGATTAGCATCCATTAAGATCGAATTGGTCTATCAAACCTCAATAGGTTAAGGGATTACTTGCAATTATTTAGAATTTTGTTTTTGTACTCGAAAAGTATTAGGAAAAGCTTTCCAAGATCACCATAGTTTTATTGAGTTAAAAGGTTAGGAAGGTTAGTAGGGTGACAAATATTTTGAAATTGAGATCTAATATGGGTATAGGTTGGACAATCTAAGAGAAAGTTCTTTTTATATTTAAACTCCTTAGTGTCAAAAATGTGACACAATATTTCATCCCATGGTGTTTTAGGAAGGAACAACATCCATTTTCACTATGGAACTCATGAGAATTTGTTCTTATCTTAGCAATGCTTATTTTTTTCTTTACACTTGTCAAAACAAGAGATAATTTTGATCTTCTAGATTAGGGATGATTACCTCCTTATAATACCTCAATTTTATTGTTTCCTCTAACTCTTTATCACACCACATTTTCTCCTTAAATTTTGTTTTAGTAAATTTTTTAATAGTATCATTATTCTCCAAAATAGTCTCTTCCATGATTCCCCAACCCCACTTGAGTTGAAGGTGGTTATGGATGGAGTTTGAAGAAATTGTAGGAAGACCCTTGTCTTCCATGTTGTTTAACTTTTTCCTATACATTAGGTATCTAGTCATAATCGTGCTATGTTTGGGGGAAAGGATTGCCTCTAAGAGGAGGATAGGGTACAACGCATTTCCTTTAACTTTGAAATTATATATTATAAAATTATTTTGGATTTTCTCTATATTTCTCCAGTATTCTCGAGAGATATTTCATCCCCCAAATTCACATCCATATAGAATAACAAGAGTAACAAGAGTCCCAAAGAGGAGTTTCTTTTATCCCATATCCAAACATCCGCTTATTTACAATTGTTTTCAATCCCATGATAATATTTTCATCCTCCAATTGTCCTTTTATCAAATTCTAAATAATTGCAAGTAATCCCTTAACATATTAAAGTCCGATAGACCAATTCAGTCTTAATGGACATTAATCATAACTGATCTTGTTGGATTTAATGATCATGACTTTATTCTTGTAAGTATTAATAGTCATACCCATATTGGAGAAAAAATCCTTGAAGATTCTTACTTGATTTCCAAGATCATGGGGACTCCCCACCATAAGAATGATATCATCAACATAAAGAAGCATATTGATGATTATACTAGTGATAGTAGGGCCGACACAACCTGCTTCTTCCAAGCAATCTTTTAACTTGTCAATGTATATTCCAAAATGGTTAGGGGACAAGGGTCAACCTTACTTGACTCCAATATTGCAGTTAATTTCTTTCGAATAGTGCTTAATGTTCTTAAACACATTACTTCACCCTCAAAGAGGGGTTGGGGAATGGAACAAACAACTACTCTGAACTTATGGATTTAAAACTACTATAACTTTTCGTTGTAGAGAAGGGATGCAGAGCCTTAAAAGTTTTTGGTGATTCATTAGTTGTAATCAATTGGACTAATGGGACCCATAGATGTCAAATCTCTTATTTGCTTCCATTACTAGAGGATGCAATTCATATTAAAAGTTTAGTTTACTCTATCTAATTTTCTCATATATACAGGGAAAGGAATCAATTGGCAGACAAGCTTTCCAAAGAAGCCACGCAGTTAGACTTCGGTCTTTGGTATGTTACATAACACACTTCTGATGTAACCCGGGGATTCTACCATAGGCGCTTTCATGAGAAGCACGATACTTGACACTGGAGGCTGGAAAAATACCTCTATTGCGAAGAACTACTATATTTTGACTGGATCATAGTATTTTTTTTTATATATAGATGAATTATATTTTATCGGGGAGTGATTTGATTAACAATTAATGGAATATGTAATCAAGGACTATTTTTGGAATCCATGGGGGATAGACAGTTTACTTTTCTGCTGCAGAATATGTAGTTACGTAATAACTGCTACATCTTTGTGTATGTAATTTTGTTATGATACAATGAAATTATGATTTTTTTCCAGAGGAAAAAAACCAACGAAATAAATATTTTTGGACTTTGTTTAAATAATTTTTTTAACATTTTTATTACCTTTAAAAAATAATGGAAACAAAATTCGTCTGACTCGCTCGCGAGTCACTGGAATCGACTTGTCATAAATAGAAATGGGAAGTTCAATATTTTGTGAAGTTACAATAAAAGTTTTGTTTTAATAAGACTTTCAACATTGTCGCGAAATTTTCGGGTACTTGAGGCTTGGTCCTTCTGTATATAGAAGGATTTTAATTGTCATAGATATCCTATCATAGAATTATCTTCTTAATTATCTTCTTATTAAGTATTCGATATATCGAAGGATTTTAATGGTCATAAATGTGATGGAATTATCTTCTTATTATTTAGTAATTCAAATTTGACAGCTTATATATATATATATATATATGATTTTACGCAACATTTAATATTCCGGAGTAGAACGGTTGTTGGTAGATTTCGCGATCATGCCACCAATTTTGTAATATCTCTTTTGAAACATTGTACATGAACCACACATAATGTAGGTTGCTCATGCTAAAAATACAGGAGCTGACTGTATAGGATTCTGTAAAAATGCCATTATATTCACAGCTTCCGACAAAATTCTCCAGATCGAACTTTTGCAATCTTTTGGACCTGCAATAATCATTTTTTGCCTCTAGTTAAAATTAAGCAAAAAGATCGGGTCCAGCGCTATAAATAAGGAGTTGTGTTTGCTCCCGCTGAAGGTGAAGAACTCGTGTTTTGGCTAGTTTTAGAGATGGCTGCCCTCTCTGGTGATGATTACAATGTAAAAATAGTTATCAAGGAAGTTGTAGTTAATGCTCATCCTGGGCAAGACCATCGCCTTCCTCTGTTCAATTTTTATCTCACAATTCCTCCTATTTTTGTGAGTGTTTTCAGAATCCTCCTTTGCAGAGGAGGCTACCCATGATCTGAAAAGTTCTTTATCAGAGGCATTAGTTTATTACCAGTATCCAACATCTCTGGGGAGTCAGAAATGCTTTGCAACAACCAGGGAATTGAATTCATTGAATCTAGTGCGAACATAGGACTTTTTGAGTTGGAGTTGTACAATCCTGATAAAACCATGGAGGGGAAGTGTAACATCCCTCCGTGCACTGAGCAAACTTATTCTTTCAGGAATGTTGCTCCCAAGTGATCCGGATTATTATAATTTTGGGCATTTGATTATGATTATGAGGCGTTATGAATTGAGGACATGTTATTTTGTTGCATTGACATAGACAAGAGCTATTGAGAGGGGGGTGAATGAGTATTACCCTTTTTCAACAATTAGCAGTTATTTTTTATATTTTATTGATTACCAGAATGAATCAACAATGAATTGTATGAAAAATCAATTATATAAATATATTTAACATCAATTAAAAGTTTTATACTTAATAGTTAAGGAAAACAATCCTCTTTAGAGAACCAACTCCAGGAGACATAGATCCCCTTCTTCAGGGCACCAACCCTAGGAAGCACCAAATCCCTTGTATTTAGGGCACCAACCCTAGGAAGCTCCAACTTCCTTATCTTTTACAATTTTCTTAGTAAAGATATGAATCCTTCCATGCTCCTCCCTTCCACCATCACTCCATAAGTATCTTCATCTTTCCTTCCTGGAACATGATTATGCTTTTGATCTTCTGATCTAGACTACAAAGACACTTTCTTCTCACTACTCTTTCTCATTTATATACTCTTCCAATTGGTGTGAGCTATGAAACATTGTGTCCCTTTGTTTGGACCATCGCACCTCCTCATTTCAACATTAACAATAATTACTTTTATTATTCAAACATTTTTTGTTAATTATTTTAATTTAGTGAGAGTGCTTTTCGTAAATTGATAAGAGGTATGAATCGATTTCTTTTTAACTCAATTCCATATTCCTGCAAATATTTGCGAAAACCGAGTTTTGCAGAGGTGCTTCGTTCAACCCATTTATATGTGACCATGGGCACAAAACCATGAGCTTATTAATTTAATCATTTCCTTCTTCTTTCGTCCTTTTCCTTTTAGCTCGCATATGTCCAGTGTTGGGACCGTTTCCTTTGGGACTTCAGGAATTTGCAACCTTTCAAATCTCCCAAATCATATTTTGTCGAAACAGATCGAACGGTCAATATTTAATCCTTTGTTTAGATGTACCATTTAGGCTTATCAGATCCCTTTCAAATAAATCATCGGTCAGGACTTGATCAACAATTGAATGGATGGTTCTCGTTCATTTTGGGAATTCGGGACTTCATCCTTCGTGACTTCCAGCCTCTTTACAAATCTCTCGAATAACAGACGCGTGTCCATAATCTTCAACGGTTGAGAATTTTCTTGAAGTATTCTTCAGATCGAACGACTTATGTCCACTTTGGGACTTTGACCTTCAAGACTTTAGGACTTAGGGCATTTTCTGGTAGTGAAACTCTCGAAGTAAAAAATCTCGGAGTGACGTAACTTTTTGACGTCATTGTTGATGATGTAGACTCTCAATGTGAGTTCTACGTGTCTTAACCTCGTGAATTCAAAACTTCGAACTTTGGGACTTCGGGTAATTTGAGTTCTCCACTTCCCAGTTCTCCTAACGTGGGATTCCCCGAAGTGTAAACCTCGAGTAACTTGACTTCATCCAATGGTCATTCTTTAATCCAAAAAGGCTTAACACGATCCAATGGTTGTCGAAAATTTGGCTATTCGGGATTTCAGTCCTTTGGCCTTGCTTATCCTATCCTTCTACTTTTCTAGATCTGACGATCAGGATATCTTCTGAAGTGTTTCCTGAGATTAGACTGCTTATGTCTATTTTGAGACATTTGTTCCTTACTCTGTCCTTCCACTAAACATGATCCGGTGGTCCTGATATCTCCTGAAGTGTTCTTCATATTGAACGGTTCACATTTTCTTTGGTACTTCTAACTTTAGGTGATATTATTTATTCTCAACCCTTTTTCTCCGAAAGTGGTTAGTGTTGAAATTGACCATTGCTACCTTGGCGCGATCTGAATAGATCGGATGGTACTCATCTTTACTTATCCTATCATTCCACTTAACTTGATACAATGGTCGATGTGTATTGTAGAACCATAACTTGCGAGTGGTTTAATTCGTCACCCAAACTCCACAATTGAAGTTGTGCGATTGTTGGTGAGTCAACCACAGTTATTGATCTTTGAATCAATGAGATCTGATGATCTAGAGTAATTGCGGGATTGGAAATAATGTGTAGTTTAATTCTCCCTTCGCTCTCTGCAATCAATCCATGCCGTTCATCTGCAGCTTACATATCCACTGGTACTAGTTTGTCCTATGGGGATTTTGATATCGATCACATTTTTTCACTGCGCTTTCCCTTCTGAGATTCATGTGCATCATCGATTTTTGACATCAATGAAAATACATCAATGACAGTATGTCCACCATATCCTTCTGATGCATCCCCCTACTCCCCCGTAGGGATACATGACCTCATGGTCAATTATCTCTTATTCTTGAGTCAAGAGACTCTCTGGAACCTTAATGGTTCAGTTTTGTCTCTAAACACAGGCCCTTTCATCTCATTGGTGCACATCTGATAGCACCTCCAAAATTCTCTTTTTCTCTTCTACGAAATCTAAGAGTATTGGGTGTTAGCTCTTTTTCTGATAAGCCTCCTCTTGATATGACCTTGGGCAATTCCTTCTTGTGACCACGTGATTATGGGCGCGACCAGTAGTGATTTGGGATCAAACTTCTTTTCGGCCCGTAATTCTTCTCGAACCTCCATGTGTCCTCTTAGCAAAACCATGGTATGGATTGAGGCATGCCCTCAATGTTTTAAAGTCTATGCAAATCTTGTCCTTGTAATGCTACGGTATCGTCGATGTCATGATCTTGATGATACTTTTTGAACTGATGATTCAGATTTGCGCTTTTCAAATATACGTATTAGATCTGCCCCTTCTCGATCAATGATCGGGATATCTTCGCGATTCCAGACTTCGTGGTTTTAAAATCTCAAACCCTGATTTCTTTCATACTTCAATCTTCTAGAGCTGAGGATCTGTAGACACCTGTCATCCTCAATCAATGGTCCTACTTTCACTTCGGGTGTTTGACCTTTCAACTCATATCAATGGCCCTTTGACCCTCTTCTTGATCGACGATCGACATCTCCTCCGGGTTTCGGAATTCTGAGATTTCAAATCTCAAACCTCATCCCTCTTTCTAATAGATTTTATCCAAAGAATCTAATCCACTGACACGTGTCCTCTTGATCTGATGATCGAGGATTACTTGGGGTATTTGTTCCACATCTCCCTTTGATCTGACAGTCACGAATTACTTCGGGTCTTTACCCAGAGCTTTGAGATCTATGCCATGTCTCCCTTGATATGACAGGCAAGAATTACTTCGGGTCTTTACCCGTAGCTCATAGATCTACGCCACGTCCCTTCTAAAATATGATGGCTCAGATTCACTTAGGGTAATCAGATGGTTGAGATTCACTTCGTATTTCTGGAACTTCGGACTTCAAAAATCTCAACTCTCAAACATTGCCTCCTCTTGAACTTGCATCATCTAACGACTCAGATCAACTTCGAGTGATCTAATGCCTGAGATTGCTTCGGGTGATTTGACGGCTCAGATTTGCTTTGGTTGATCGAACAACTGGGATTCACTTTGGCTTTCTGGCTCTCGGGACTTTGGAATCTCAGATCTCAAACCTTGGTAGGTTCTCTCTCCTATGTGTATGAAGTGCTAAGGCTCATGCACCTTTCTCCGATCAAAATGTTTTTTATCCTTTGCACTGTGGTCCAACGAACACTATCACTCATCCTCCTGAGCTTCTTTTTTCTTCCGAATTGGAAGATTTATCAGTATTCAAAGGTTTCTAACCTTTTCTCCTCCTACGAGTCCAAATCAGGGATCTCGTAAACACTTACGAAAAGTTTTATCTCTTCTGATCTTGATCCTTAAAGTATTTAGACTTCCCATGCACTCCTTGCGTTCTCATGATTTTTATAACTCAGATCGAAGGATTTCTTGATAAGAAATTCTTCTCTCCCACCTGGCGTTCCTCTGTTCTGGTTCTTTGATGCTTGGTCGCTTCTTGACGTTATGCAGTCCTTGCACCTGGTCTAAGTTTCCTTTTTTCTCTCTAAAATCCTCTAAGTCAATCCGAGACTCAATCAACTCACTCTTTGCGTTCTATATGCACACCTTGCATACGAGTTTCAGAAGAGAAACAATTGAAACTTATCAAGTTTCGTCACAAACTCATATGATCAAATTCTCGAACAATCATACATGAAAGAAATGAGATAAATCACATACACAGAATATAACATTATTTCATTCATACATAAAATGAACACAATCCAAGATTTGGGACAATTATGTCTACTCTATTCATTCATGAAAAAAAATTACAGAATCTTGCAGTTCTCCACTGTGTCTTTCTTCTACTCTATTATTCTCTACTAGTCTCTATATCTATCTTATGATCATCATATGGTAACTTTACAATAAAAAAACAACTATCTAAGGACCATCTCCATGAGCTATCATCGTCATGTATATAACCTATCCTATCAAACTCTTAGTGGTTACCTACTTTTTCCTATTACAATAACTACAAGTTATTGTCATATAAGAGTCAACACTCTATATTTGCAACCCCTTACTATCATTAAGACTTTACAAAAAAGTTACACATTTAAAATGATGTTTAAAAAATATCTCAACAACCAATTTATCTCTAGAATTATTGTTGAGATGTCACGTCATTGCCTCCATGCTTGCATCTTTGACTTTGAAGGCGATACTCCTGCATCATACTCCTCTAGTTAAAATTTTCATGGACTCCTATCCATGAGCTCCTGCATTGTTTTCCCATGCTTCAAAATATCAGGTGCTATGACCCAACTTGCATCTTCCATTGGATGATCTTTCCACTTCACTAAATATTCAGGATATGTCTTCCTCCTGTTCTTCTTTCCATCTCTTTGTTCAATGATCTTATCCATCTGAGGTTTTTTTGCTGTGGGAAATTGTTCTTCCCACTGAATTTATTTCCGATCATTTAATTCTCCTGCCTCATATCTCCTGTAAGGATACAGTTCTGCAACATTGAATATCAACGATGTCCCAACATTGTCTGGCAACTCAATTTCATAAGCATTGGCTACGAATTTTCTAACAATCTTGCATGGTCCTATCTTCTGAATCTTCAAGTTGTTATACGTTCCCCTTGGAAACCTTTATTTTCTCAAATGAGCTAAAACTTCATCTCAAAATTTGAATTGAACTTCTCTCCTCTTTTGATCAACTCTGCTCTTATATTTCAAGTTGTTTTTATGTAGTTGTTCTCTGACTCTTTCATGGAGTTTGTGCATTTCTGTTGCAAAATTATCTGCTCCAACATTTCTGAACTCATCTTGATTTAGATCTCCCAACTTTGTAATGCCTCTTGGTTTAATACCATACACAAATTCAAATGGACTTTTCCCTGTGCTCATGTTCACTGAATTGTTGAATGTAAATTCTTCTTGTGCCAGACTATGATCCCATTGACGACCTTGCTCAGTGACTAAACTTCTCAACAAGTTTCCCAGACTCTTGTTTACTTCTTCATTCTATCCATTTGTTTGAGGGTGATATGTTGAACTAAAGGACAAGTTTGTCCCCATCCTCTTCCATAGAGTCCTCCAAAAGTGTCCTAAAAAATTGGTTTCCCCATTTGATACTATGCTCCTAGGCAATCCATGTAGTCTCACCACTTCTCTGAAAAATAAATTGGCAATATGTGTAGCATCGTTTGTTTTCTAGCATGGTATGAAATGTGCCATTCTTGAAAATCTATCCACCACAACAAATATGGAATTTCTCCTTTTCTGAGTTCTAGGCAATCCCAACACAACATCCATATTGGTTGCATCCCACGACCTTTATGAAATTGGTAATGACTGATGCCAACCAGTGTTCTATTGTATTCCTTTTGCATATTGACAAATTCTTCATTTTTTCACAAACTCTTTCACCTCTACCCTCATGTTCGACCAATAGTACGAATTACTCAACTCTTCAAATGTCTTATCATGACCAAAATGTCTTGCTAAACCTCCATTATGTTTCTCTTTCAGTAGGTTATCTTTCATTGAGAATTTTAGTATGCATAATTGGCTTCCCTTGAATAATAATCCATCCTAGATCAAATATTCATTCCATGGGATTCTGTCTCCCAACAGAGGATTCTTACATGCCTCATAAGCTTCCTTAAAATCTGCATCTTCATTATACATATCCTCGAGGTGTTCAAACCCTAAGGTGTCCACTTGGAATTCGTGTACAATCAAACTCCTCCTGCTCAAAGCATCTGCAACTTTGTTAACAGTTCCAATGATATGTTTGATAAAAAAAGTAAAATTCTGCATAAATTCTACCCATTTAGCATGTCTCTGATTCAACTTTTCTTTCCTAGTAATAAATTGCAAAGCTTGATTATCACTATATAAGACAAATTATTTAGGTATTAGATAGTGTCTCCATTTCTTAAAATCTTGAATCACCGCATAAAATTCTTTTTCATATGTGGAATAATTCTTCTTGGTGTCATTCATCTTCTCACTCAAATAAGAAACTAGCCTATTATATTGACTCAAGACTGCTCCAATAGCTAATCCACTTGCATCACATCTCACCTGAAATGTTTTTCCAAAATATGGAAAAACCAAAATTGGTTGTTCTGTGATTTTCTCTTTGAACACTTTGAAACTTTTTTCATCTTCCTCTATCCAACTAAAAGACTTGTGTTTCTTATTCACAATGTCTAGCATGGGTGCACATATACCATTGAAATTTCTGATAAACTTTCTATAAAAACTTGCTAACCCATGAAAACTTCTTACCTCAAATATGTTGCTTGGCGATGGAAATTATTTGATTGATCTCACCTTTTTTGGATCCATCTTCAATTCATTTGAAGAGATCACAAAACCCAAGTATATGATTTCCTTCTTCATAAAAGAGCTTTTATTCAGATTTATCGGCAATTTTTCCTGCTGCAATGTTTTCATCACTAATGTCAGATGTCTTAAGTATTCTCTCTGTCTTACTGAAGATTAGCATGTCATCCAGATATACTATCACAAGATTTCCTATGAAGTATTTCAATACTTCATTCATCAATCTCATGAATGTGCTTGGTACATTTGTCAACCCAAATGGCATGACTAGCCATTCAAACAATTATTCATTTGTGTTGAATGATTTTTTCCATCAATCTCCCTTTCTCATTCTTATGTGATGATATCTAATCTTCAAGTCTATCTTGGAAAAATATCTTGCTCCACTAAAACAATCCATCAAATTATCCATCCTCGGTAAAGGGAATCTATACCTAATGGTTGTCTTGTTGATGGACCTGGAATCTATACACATTCTCCATCTTCCATCCTTCTTTGCACTTAATACAGTTGGTAATGCGCATGGGATTAGGCTTTACCTTACTAAACCTTTATCCAAAAACTTCTGGACTTGATTTTTGACTTCCTCATTCTCCCTAGGTGTCAACCTATAAGCTTCTTTGTTTGGAAAACTAGCTCTTGGAATAAGGTCAATATTATGGCTTATACTCCTAATGGGTGGCAATGAGTGAGGTAACTCATCCACTACTATGTCAGCAATGTTTTCTAACAGTTCCAGGATTTCTTCAAGCAAATATCCCACATAAGTATTTGTAAAGATAACTCTAGGCTTCCTCACTACAACAAACTTCATTTCTTTCTCCTTCTTAACTTCATTCAAGAGTTCTTTCCCACTCATGAGAATTATACTTGAACTCGCTTCCCTCTTTTTCTCTTTGTCTTCTATGGGTAACAACATATGTATCCTACCATTCTTTTCTAGGGTATAAGTTTTCTTTATTCCATCATGAATAACTTTTCTTTCAAACTTCCATGGTATCCCCACTAAAATATGACAGACATCTATACGAATTACATCACATAATATTTCATCCCTATAACGTCCTATTTTAAATTCAACTTAGCATTGTTGAATTACCATTACTTGATGTCCTTTCTGCAACCATGATACCTTGTATGGGTTTGGATGTGCAGTTGTCTTCAACTCCAGTTTCTCCACCATCTCTGTGGATACTATATTGTCAGTTCTCCCATTATCTATGATCACCTTGCAAACATTGTCCTTTGTCTTGCAAGCTGTTCTGAACAGACTTATTCGATGAACTGGTTCCTCCATATCCTTCTTTGTTTTAAGAAGAATATTCCTCATCATGAGGTTCTTCCCTCCTTCTACTGCTTCTTCTTCCACATGCTTCTGTGCTTAAGCAATGCGTGCTTCACCTCCTCCTTCTTTCTTTCTCTCGAGACATTCCCAAGACTTGTGCCCTGATTTTCCATAGGTATAACATCTAACTTCACCTCCTCTAGCTCTTCCTCTTCCTCTTCCTCTGGAAAAAGAGATTCTTCCTCCATGTTGTCCTTGTTTAGAACTTCCACCTTTCTCATGGTGACTATGATGTTTTCCATCTTCATTCTTTTGTTTCTGAAACTTCTCTCTACTTGTTCCCTTACCTCTTCTTGAATTTCCTCCTCTGCCTTAGTGGCTTTGTTTCCTGGCCAATTTTTCTTCGGCTTTCAAGGTTTCTTGATAAGTATCCTCAACTTTAATAACATACATCATGTTGATTTCCTCTTGTATTTCATATCTCATACCATTGATATACCTGGTTTTTTTTCCATCTTCATTCTCTTTTTGTCCATCCCTGATGTTCAGTCTGTAAAATTCCTCACTCTACTCCTTCAATGATAAGCTCTTTTGTCTCAGGTTTTGCAATATTTTGAATAGATTGATTTGGTAATCCTTTGGGATAAATTTGGCTTTCAGTTTGGCTACCATCCTATCCCATTTTTTAATTTTTTTCTTACCATTGCTCCTGTGTTTGGCTTGCATTTCATCCCACCATAGCGCTGCATGACCTTTTAGTCTTGTGACTTCATGCTTCACCATATTGTCCTCTTCGATATCTTCGTAATCGAAGTATTTGTCCATAGCACATACCCAATCTAGAAATTCTTCAACTTCCAAATTTCCTTCATACATTGGAACCTATATCTTCGCTTTGGATCCTATCGTTGAAACAAATTTTATTAAGCGATCTTGTGGAGCATCCTCTGCTACATTTTCTTCAAACTCTATCCCCTCTCTCTCAGCTTCACTGATATCTCCAGCATTTGGTGCTCTCCTCTACGTTGTTTCCATGGCATCTAGTCTCATTTAGAGTCCCCTCGTTTCTTCTTCCATTTATGTATTCTCTCTATGCCTTCTGGGTGGCATGATTACACTGCGTCACCTTCTAGTGCCTACAAACATAAATTAAATTTTCTTCATACCAACTTACCTCCTTTCTCATTTTATCTATTGTCTGTAAAAAAACTCAATATCAACTCTGTTACAACCTGATGCAACCTTCCTACTCCCCCATAGGGCTACAAGACCTCTCGGTCAAGGATATTTGATTCTTGAGTCAAGTGACTCTCTACAACCTTAATGGTTCCCTTTTGTATCTAAAAACAGGCCCTTTAATCTCCTTGGTGTAGGTTTGATAGCACCCATAACCTTCCCTTTCTCTCTTCTGCCAAATATCAGAGTACTAGGCATTAACTCTTTTTCTGATAAGACCCCTCTTGATATGACCTTGGGAAATGCCTTCTTATGGCCATGCAATTGTAGGCGTGGAAAATAGCAGTTTGGGATCAAACTTCTTTTCGACCCACAATTCTCCTCAAACCTCCATGTGTCCTCTTAGCAAAACCATGGTATGGATTGTGGCCCTCCCTCAATGTTTTAAAGTCCATGCAAATCTTTTCCCCACAATGCTACAGGATCGTCGATCTCACAATCTTGACGATACTGTCTGAACTAACGGTTTAGATCTACACTTTTCAAATCTACGGACCCAATCTGCCCCTTCTTGATCAACGATCGATATATCTTCGCGATTCTGGAATTCAAGATTTTGAAATCTCAAACAATTATTTATTTTATGCTTCAATATTCTAGAGCTAACGATCTACAAACACCTATCTTGCTCAATAAACGGTCCTACTTTCACTTACGGTGTTTGACCTTTCAACTCAGATCGACGACTCTGTGACGCTTTTCTCGATTGACGGTCGATATCTCCTTCTGGTTTCATAATTATGAGATTTCAATTCTCAAACCTCATACCTCTCTCCAATGGATTTTATCCAAAGGCTCTAATCCACTGAAGCATGTCCCCTTTATTTGATGATCGAGGATTACTTCGGGTCTTTAGCTGGAGTCCACAAGTTTGTGCCACATCTCCCTTTCATATAACGATCATGAATTACTTCGGGTATTTACCTGAAGCTCTCAGATCTATGCCACGTCTCCTTTGATATGACGACTAAGAATTACTTTGAGTCTTTACCTGGAGTTCATAGATCTACGCCACATCCCTTCTAAATTCTAATGGCTCAGATTCACTTAGGGTGATCGGATGGTTGAGATTCACTTCCGATTTCCAAAACTTTGGGCTTCGAAAATATCAACTCTCAAACCTTGCCTCCTCCTCAACTCGCAGCATCTGACAGATCAGATCCACTTCAGGTGATCCGACGCCTGAGATTACTTCAAGCGATTTGACACCTCAGATCTTCTTCGGATGAACAGACAACTGGTATTCACTTCGGGTTTTCGTCTCTTCGTACTTTGAGAATATCATATCTCAACCCTTGGTAGGTTCTCTCTCCTATATGTGTGAAGTGCTAAGTCTTCTGCACCTTGCTCCGATCAGAAGATTGTTGATCCTTTGCACTGTGATCCAATGACCACTGTCACTCCTCCTCTTGAGCTTTTGATTTCTTAGAAATTGGAAGATTTATCAATATTAAAGGGTTTTGAACCTTTTCTCCTCCTACAAGTCTGACTCTTGGAACTCATCGACACTTATGAAAATTGTTATCCCTTTTGTTGGCATAGGGGCAAACCCAGGGTTCAACTCCAAGAGTGCACCAACAAGACCTAACTACTAGCCCTTTCGGAAACACCTGCGAGGTAGATGCAGTCTCACCTGAAGTAGATATTGGGGGTTGTAGGATGCAGATGTCTACAACCAAGGGAATACAAAGTGGATCCAATACAAGAACAACACAACATCTAGATGTCAATTATCAACTTAGTCCTACTTCGCACATTTATGTGTTAGATCTAACACAGTAATGGAATAACAGTATATCAAGAACAAGAGAACACCACATCAATCACACAAAACAACAAGATATACGTGGTTCGCCCTCTCCCTAGGGCTACATCCACAAAACTATGATTTATAATATATTAATATGAAAGCATACCTTATCTGGGCTCTTAGCTAGCAAATATTCTCTCTTTCTGTTTGTCTTCCCTCCCTATGCACCTAGCTTCAAGGTTATTCTCACCCATCTGAAGATATTACAACACAGACTTCCCTCACTGCTCAATGCTGCTCTCTCTCATTACAATAATCACTCAGAACAATAACAAACTTGGGACTCTTTTCTGACCCCTCTTCCCTCATCTAGGTTCTTATTTATACATTACAATGACTCACCGACATCCTTAGGCCGAAACCTAAGTGTCAAAGCCCTAGGTTTCTAAAACCCTAGGTCAACTTGACCTGCGTTTTCAGGGCTTCGCCAGCCTATCTTTCCTTCTTTCTCACGCGGTTCTCCAAAGCATCCAACGATGGATTTTTCCATTTCTTGAGTTGTCCACGATCTGTCTTCCTTGTTGATATGTCATCCTTGATATCCTCGTTCACCGACTTACTTTCTCTTACTTCGCTTCGTCTTTTCTGTTCTTTTTCTCACTTCGACCCAGTATCAGTCACTATGTCTTCCGCGTAGTTCACATTCCATATTTTCTGCCTTAATCTTGGCTTAATTCCATACCCAAGGGCCAAAAGGCCCCCAACACTCAACTATGACTCATCCCGAGGCACTTCATATCTAAACCTTTTGTTTTGCTTCAACTTCAGAATGCATGAAGTAGCCTGTGATTCCTTCTCTCCCCTCCCCCAACACTATGTGCAGACTGTCCTTTTTGTGTCTGGTACCCAATTTCAACTACACCCGGTACCTATACCCTTCCTCTTTTTCTCTTACTAATGGTTGTGTGGCAACTGGTTGTCATAGTACAGTTTCAACCGACTCTCATTCACCAAACTTTCCATATCTTCTCCATTCAATGTTTTCAATTGTGCAGCTCCTCCTTCCATGACATACCTCATATGGCCCCATCCAATGTGTTATGAACTTCCCTGGATGCTTCATGAATTTTCTGGCATATACCAATACCAAATCTCCTTGTTTGAAGGATTTCTTCTTGATGTGCCTGTCATGGTAGGGCTTTTCTCTTCCCTTATGTACCTGCTAATGGAATCCTGCAATAAATATGTCTTCTTATAGTTCGACCAACTGTGCGAGCCTCTCTTGAAAAATGCCAATGTCATCTATATTTGTAAAGGCTTCGATTCTTAAGCTTGGGACCAAATATTCCATCGGGACAACTGCTTCTAGACCATAAACCAACTTAAAGAAGGTCTACATTGTTAGCTTCTTGCAAGTGGTTCTATAGGCCCATAGTACTGATGGTACTCTTAAATCCCAGTCATCCCTGTTCACACTGCAGATCTTCATCAACATTGTCTCCAAGATCTTATTGAATGCTTCAATTTTCTCATTCGCTTGTGGATGGTTGGGTGTGCTCTTATGATGATGGACTGCAAATTCCTTTGTCAAGGATTCAACAGTCTTTTTGATGAAATGTGTGCCTTGATCGCTCATAACGATGTTTGGGCATCCAAACCTGGATATGATGTCATAAAATATGAAATGTGTAGCTGTAGTTGTGCTACAGTCCTTAACTTATCTTGCTTCAGCCCATCTGGTCAAGTACTCTGTCACAGTGATTATGTAACTTGCTCCTCTGTGCTTTTCTGGTGGGTTTATAGGTCCCACAAAATCAATGGCCCATTTCTCAAATACTTGTAAGGTCATGTGTTGTGCTAAAGTCATTTCATCTCTTCTGGATGGTTTCCCAACTCTTTGGCATACATCACAGGCTCTGTAGTAGTCCTTAGCATCTCTGTGTAAAGTAGGCGACTAGAGGCTAGTTCTAAGAACCTTTTGCATTGTTTCTTTTCCTGCGTAGTGTCCTCTTGCGATGCCTTCATCAACTACTACTAAAATAAGTGGTCATTCTTCTTCCATAACACATCTCATCAGGATCCCATCAAGTCCCATTTTATATAGTTGTCCGGCTATAAGTGAAAATTCTGTAGCGTGCACTACTAGTTGTTTCTTTTAGGTGATTGTATATTCACTAGGTTCCATTCCTATTGATAGGAACTTGAATATCTCGGTGAAGTGATCATCAATCTTTATAATGTCCAACAACTATGCATCCGACAGTGTATCCTCCAGACTAGTAGGTTCCTCTCCATGTTCCAACCTTGAAAAGTGGTCAGGTCCTTTGTTCATTCTTCCTGGCTTAACCACGATCTCAAAATCTTATTCTTGAAACAACATAATCCATCTGCATATTCTCCCCTCCAACATTGGCTTTTTGACTAGGTATTTCAACGCAAAGTGATCAGTAAACATTTTCAAGTGTCCTCCCAACAAGTAGTGGTGAAACTTATGCAGTGCATACACCATGGCTAACCCTTCTCTCCTAGTGGTGGTGTAATTAATCTCAGTTGTTGATAGCTTCCTGCTAGCAAAGGATAACAAGTGGTGAATGTCTTCATCTCCCAGTTGTGCTAACATAGCTCCTAATGCAATAGAATATGCATCGACATGCACGTGAAATTCCTTGCTCCAATCTGGGAAAACTAGGATAGGCGTAGTAAACATTTTATGTTTCAGTGTGTTGAAGATTTGTTGGCATTCTTTTGTCCAATGAAATTGAAAGTCTTTCTTCAAAATATTATCCATGAGTGTTGTGATATGTGCATAGCCTTTCATAAACTTCATGTAGTATCCAGTATGTCCCAGCGCAGCGCACAGCTGTTTGACTGAAGTAGGGGGGGAAGATCAACTATAATGGAAATCTTAGATGGATCTGCCAACAATCCCTGCTTACACACAATATGAGCTAACATCACTCCAAAGGGTGAAAAGAAGATGCACTTCTTCATGTTCAAGGAAATCTGACACTGCTTTCACTTGTCCAACATTAGTCTTAAACATTCAATATGATTTTGTAATAAGCTAAATACAGTCCAATCATCAAAATATGCTTCCAGAAATTTATGTAAAAACTCCTTGAATGATTTGACCACCACCCTGGAAAATATGGTTGGGGCATTCTTCAATCCAAATGGCATTACTGTATATTGGTAGGATCCCCATTATTTTGCAAATGTGGTCTTATGGTGATCTTCCTTGGAAATCCAGATCTGATGGTGTCTTGAAAATCCATCTATAAAATAATATACCTCATGTCCTCCTACATTATCTAACACTTCATCAGTAAATGGTGTACGGAATGGGTCATCCAAATAGGCATCATTCAACTTCCTGATATCTACACAGATCATGATCTCTCTGATCTTCTTATCGTGCACCACCATATAGCTAATCCATTCTGACTCTTCAACAAGTTCTATGATTGCTGCCTCTAACATTCTATCGAGTTCAATCTTTACTTTCTCCTTATATTTAGGGTTCAATATGTAGGGTCTCTGTTTGAATGGCCTTGCATTTGGTTTCAAAGGGATCCTCATCTCTCCCACGGGCCCTTTAATTCCCTTCATATCAGTGAACTTGGTTGGAAACAAGTCCTGATATTCATGTAGTAACTTTGTGATCTTGTCAATAGTGGAAGCATCCCAATAATCTCCAATTATTGCAAGCTTCGGTGTTTTCTCTATTCCAATATTGATTTTTTTTATTTTAATTGGTTTTCCAACGAAAGGTAGCTCCATTCTGGGTCCTTCTATGTTTGTTTGGCCTTCTGTTTCAGCGATGTTCACCTTCCTAGGATCATCGTCTTTGTCAGCTTTGATATTGTAACAGCCTTGCAGTTTCTGGAGAGGCGCAATCCATTCGTCCTCTTCTTGTTCCAAGGGGAGGCTAGGTGCCTCCTCAAATAATTTTTGTCTTACAATCTGTAATGCTTGATCCACTGTAGGATATTGGATTTCAAACAAAAAGGTAGTTACAAAATTTTGAGTCATACCTTCCCAATATGCAGTGATGAGGTGCAATTCTACTTGAAGATACCAATTGATAGGGGTTGTGTCCACTGTGTTGATGAATTTGTGCACCCACTTCTCTTGAGGAATGTTTCTCCAGGATTCCTCGCAACTTCGCACGTGGTCCTTCGGACAACTTCAACCTGTGTACCTAACTTTGCAACCTTCTACTTTCTCTGAAAACTGCGCTGTCATCAAAGTGCAACATTGTACCCAGTCTATAATGTTGTTTTTGTGTGTCCCCCACCATCTTGTTGGATTTTATTTTAAGGCCTCATCCATTGCCAACAATCTTTGTTGTGTTGGTACAATCTCTTCAAATTCCAACAAGAACGCTTATAAATGATCGAGACCATCAAAGGTGGGAAAGTTACCTATTGTTGTGTCGATCCAACGAACTTCTCGGGTTAACCTAGCACATCTCCTTGTAGATACTTCATACATTTTGTTCTGCTAGTTCTCCAGTGATTTTTCAGAATCCGATGAACATGCATTGCCACTTCACTATCTTAGGTTCCCGTTTGTTGTAGGATTTATTTAATCTTGTTGTCTAGGTGTTAATTTGTATATGGTTTATGGTTCATATGTGTGGTCTTCTTCTCTGATGGGTTCTGTGTATCTATGACCTTCATCGGGATCCAAAGGTGCAATGACCCTAAGGCCATCTCCTTCAAATGCCATTCTTATTTTCTTTAAATCAACCACAGTGGAATTATTGAAAGCCCAATCAATTCCTAACAACACAGGGTAATGACAACTATCATCAATTATCTCAATCACCTCGAAGTCTGCAAACATCCTTACTCCGTCGATGTCCATAGGGACTTGTTCCAATATTCCAAAGGGGCTTACAACTTGTTGATTAGTGATCCTAAGCCTGATAGGGGAATAGATTAACTTAGGTTTCCCCATCAATTCCTAGGTCTGCTTCACCATGATATTGACCTCCGAACCTAAGTCAAGGACCACAGAGTGTATATCATAATCTCCAATTTGAGCATTCAAGTGCATTTCCTTATTTGTCCTTCTCTTTTTAGAGACTTTGTGTACTTCTGTATTCAACAAGGGATCTATCTTTCCTAGTTCGTATTGTCTGATTAAATTTTGTAGCTCTTATACATTTCTTTCATCTTGAATCAACTTAATACAAGTATATAAGAATTCCATGAGCTTTCTTACCTCGTTTCCTTCTCGTGGCAGAGAAGACTGATTGAATGCCAGGGGAATTCCACATTCTCTTACTTCTGGTCATGTCTTTTATGAAAAATCCTGGTCTCTCCCGAATTCTTTTCTTGCCTCCTTAAATATTTGTTTTTCTTTCTTCAAATCAATCACTTATGTCTTCTCAACATCTTTCCTCACCCCTGATTCTTTTGTAGTCTTTCTCGGATTCACTTTGTGTTATCCTATAAAAATGCCTCCTCTAGTGATAACAACGACTCTAGTGTCCTCTCCGCAAGGTTTAGCGTATCTCAGTTGCACTTGCAGGTTCACACCCCGTATTTCCTGAATCTTAGTCAACAATGTTGGACATTCCTTAATAACATGTTCAAATGAGTTGCAGTAACTGCAGGTGGTACAAGGGTTCTGACATTCCCTTCCCAAATGTCCTGGCTGTTTATAACTAATGATTTGGCCTCTACCTTGGCCTCTACCTCATCTTCATCCTCTTCCTCTAAATCCACTGCGAGGGTTGAATTTTCCTCTTCCTAGAGAATTGTATTGCGTAGTGTTCCCTTCTTGTTGTATTTCTCCTTGAATTTTATATATATCCCTTGAACTTTCATGCATGAGTTCATAGGCCCTAAAATCCCTATCATCATGCCCTACCGAATTAAAGAACATGCAATACATATTTGTGGGTGTTTGAACATATTTTTTCATGTAATAGCATTCACCATGGTGATCTCTATTTCTACACACCTTGCACCATGGTAAGGTAACTTGATTTAAATTGATCGGGGCTCCAAATTCCAAATACTCGTGAAATAGGGGACAATGCTCCTTGTCATGGCCTTTTGATTTGCATCTAATGCACCAAATATCTTCTATTTTATCTGTTCCCTTGTCTTTCTTCATATCTTCAACCTACAGAGATAAACTAGTTAGTTGACACAAGATTTAACTCATACCTGAGCTGGATTCTGCCATAAGAGTTGATTCTAGTTTCATGGGGATATCCAATGCCTCATCCTATGAAGCAATCTTATGTTGCATAAGAGGGAAACTGATGTGTGGTAGGAGGGTAGCAATGAACCATTCCTTTGTTTGCTCATCTGAGATACGAAAACTCAAATGGCCTGTTAAGGTCTTAAACCTTTGATCAAGCTCCCAAACATGTTCGACTACTTTCTGGTTGATTTCTTTCAGTTATGTAATGCATTGCGACTCTGGCTTAGGTTTCTTGAATTCTGCAATCAACACAGTCTTGATCTTGTTCAGCAGTTTTGGCTGGACAACCCCTTTGACAAACTTCATGTACCAACTTAGTGTGCGGTCTCTCAAGGTAGTACTAAACTGATCTCATTTAACAACTTCGTCAGTGACATTCTTAATACTCCACACCCCTTCACATATAAACTTGTGTTGATCAGGATCTTCAGATCCATCTCCTCTAAAGGTGGGTAACCTCATCTCATCTTCCATAGATATTTCTAGGTTTCCTGACTGAGTACGTGGTGGACTTCTAGTGACAATGCTTTGAGCGCCCCGGTGACTCTGATTAATTTGATTGCTTGATGTTGCTAAAACAACAAGAGGATTAATAATACTTACTTCAATGATCTGCACAGTTCCTAAAGTTTTTGAATATTCTTGGCGAGGCTCTTCAGTCTTTCCTTCTTCAGCCTTATCAGATTCTGAATGTTCCTCGTTCACTAGTTCTTCTTCCTCTCCAATCTAAAACCATTCATCTTGTACCATTGGTTCGTGGTTTTGTTCAAACAAGTTCACCAGAGGGACCTCTCTGAATATTCTTCCACTGCGCATATGTCCCACCTTTGCGTCATTGTCGCTGTCTCAATTATTGAACATTAACTTTTATATCGGACCAACTATTGTACCTTCAATATGTTCTTCTCATGCAAGTGCATCTTGATCCTCAACTTCAGAAATTGTAAAAATTTTCCTCTAGGTCCCTTGAAGAAGTATCTATTTTCTTAACTATACGATGCTACTTTGTCAACAACAAACTCTGTGATATATCCTCCAATGATTCTATTGAACCAGTGATCTACAACTCTTGACACAACGTTATCAACTCTCTTGATATTATTGATCAACGTCGACGTCCAAACCACAGGTGGTCTAGATCTAATCTCAAACTAGGTGTCTTCTAACCTAGCTAGCCACTTGTATAAATCTTGATGAATTCCTCCAAAGAAAATATCGTGTATATCAGTAAAGATATACCTTCCCAACTAGTCCTCGGTGATAAGCTTAGGGTTATTTTTCTTGGCTTCTACGAAGTCCTTTTCTTGGTATTCTATCCACTTCTGAATATCTGTCTTTGATGGAAACCACCTTAACATTCCCTTAAGAAGATCCCTGTCCCAGCAATGGAACATTTTTTTGGCACAGGGGAAGACCCAAGTTTAAGCTCCAAGAGTGAACCAACAAGCCCTAACTACTGGCCATTTCGGAAACACCTACGAGGTAGATGCAGTCTCACCCGAAGTAGCTATGGGGGGTTGCAGGACACAGATGTCTACAATCAAGGGAATACAAAGTGGATCCAATACAAGAACAACACAACATCTATATGTTAGTTATCAACTTAGTCCTACCTTGCACATTTATCTGTCAGATCTAACACAGTAATGGAATAACAATATATAAATAAAAAGAGAACACCACATCAATCACACACAACACCAAGATATATGTGGTTCATCCTCTCCCTAGGGATATGTCCACAGAACTGTGCTTTATAATATATTAAGATGAAATCATACAGTTCTTATATGCTCTCTTAGCTAGCATATCTTCTCTCTTTCTCTTTTTCTTCCCTCCCTACGCACCCAGTTGTAGGGTTGATCTTCGCACCCAGCTGGAGATCTTACAAAATAGACTTCCCTCAATGCTCAATGCTTATCTCTCTCACTACAATAATCACTCATAACAATAAAAAACTTGGGACTCTTTTCCAACCCCTCTTCCCTCATATAGGTTCTTATTTATAGATTACAATGACTCACTGACAGCCTTAGGCCGAAACCTAAGTGTCAAAACCCTACATACCAAAAACCCTAGGTCAACTTGACCCACATTTTCAAGGCTTCGCCAGCCTGTCTTTCCTTCCTTCATGCATGGTACTCCAAAGCATCCAATGATGGATTTTTTTGTCTGTTGTGTTGTCCACGATCCGTCTTCCTTGTTGATGTGTCATCCTCGATCTCCTCATTGAGCGACTTTCTTTCTCTTACTTCACTACATGTTTTGTTCTCTTTTGCTCACTTTGACCCAATATCAATCACTGTGTCTTCCACGCAGTTCACATTCTATCTTTTCTTCCTTAATATTCGTTTACTTACATACCCAAGGGACAACACCTTCTGATCTTGATCCTTAAAGGATTTTGAGTTCCCACACACTCCTTGCATTCTCAGGATTCTGATAACTCGGATTGAAGGATTTCTTGAAAATAAATTCTTCTCACCCACTTGGTGTTTCTATGTTATGGTTCTTTGACTCTTGGTCTCTTCTTGACATTGTGCACTCCTTGCACCTGGTCTAAGTTTCCTTTGTTCTCTCTGAAATCCTCTGACTCTATCTGAGACTCAATCGACGTGCTCTTTTTGTTCGAGATGCACACCTTGCATACAAGTTTCAGAGGAGAAACAATTGAAACTTATCCAGTTTCATCACAAACTCATATGATCAACTTCTCGATCAATCATACATGAACAAAATGAATTAAATTTCATACACAGAATATAACATGCATTCATTCATACATCAAATGAACACAGTCCAAGATTTGGGACAATTATGTTTGTTCTATTCATCCATGAAAACAAATTACATAATCTTGCAGTTCTCCACTGTGTCTTTCTTCTACTCTATTATTCTCTACTAATGTCTATCTCTATCTTATGATCATCATCTGCTAACTTTACAATACAACAACAACTATCTAAGGACCAGCTCCACGATCTCTCATCATCTTGTCTGTAACCTATCCTATCTTAGCGGTTACCTACTTTGTCCTATTATAATAACTACCAATTATTTCGAGATAAGAGTCAACACTGTATATATGCAACCCCTTACTGTCCTTAAGACTTTACAAACAATTTACACATTTAAAATTTTGTTTACAAAATAATGGTGAGATGTCAGGTCCCTGCCTCCATGCTTGTGTCTTTGAATTTGAAGGCGATGCTCCTGCATAATACTCCTCTGGTTAAAATTTTCATGGAATCCTATCCATCATCTCCTGCATTGTTTTTCCATTCTTCAAAATGTTAGGTTTTGTGACCCAACTTGCATCTTCCATTGGATTATCTTTCCACTTCACTAAATATTCAGGATATGTCTTCCTCGTGCTATTTTTTCCATCTCTCTCTTCAATGATTTTCTCCATCTGAGGTTTTTTTGTTGTTGGCAATTGTTCTTCCCACTGAAATTCTTTATGATCATATGATTCTCCTGCCTCATCTCTCCTATAAGGATAAATGTCTATAACATTGAATATTGGTGATATCCCAACATTGTTTGGAAACTCAATTTCGTAAGCATTGGTTGTGAATTTTCTGAGAATCCTGCATGGTCCTATCTTATTCATATTCAACTTGTTATACATTCCCCTTGGAAACCTTTATTTTCTCAAATGAGCTAAAACTTCATCTCCAACTTTGAATTGAACTTCTCTCCTCTTTTGATCAACTCTGCTCTTATATTTTAGGCTACTCTTCTATAGTTGTTCTATGACTCTGTCATGGAGTTTCTGAATTTTTGTTGCAAAATGCTCTGCTCCAACACTTCTGAACTCATGTTGATTCAGATCTCTCAACTCTATAATCCCTCTTGGTTGTATACCATAAACAATTTCAAATGGAATTTTTCCTGTGCTCCTGTTCACTGAATTGTTGAATGCAAATTCTGCTTGTGCCAGAATCTGATCCCATTGATGACCTTGCTTAGTGACTAAACTTCTCAACAAGTTTCCTTGACTCTTGTTTACTACTTCAGTCTATCCATATGTATGAGGGTGATATGTTGAACTAAAGGACAATTTTGTCGCCAGTCTCTTCCATATATTCCTCCAAAAGTGTCCTACAAATTTGGTGTCCATGTCTAAGACTATGCTCCTAGGTGTAATGTACCTCAAAATTTACATAAAAAAATAAAAATTGTAATTGGGTACTTTGAGTTGATTCTGTGTCTTTAAAGTTTCAGTCATTCATCAACCATAATGTTCAGCAGTCTTATTTCCTTTTACTTCTCTATCCTATTTATCATATTGTTGCCTCTTCCTATTCAGTATTGAGTTATATACAAACATAGGTACATAGCTAGGGATATCCTATTTCATTGCAACTTGGTATTATCTATCATTTTCGTTTCCAAATCCCACTTTATGATAAGGATATGTAGGTACTTAGAATCATTATCATATTAATGAAATGGTCATACATGTAAGGACTTATAACATTTGTTCTGATATATATATTGTTATAGGGTCTACAAGAAGAGGTTAACATTATTCAGAATACTTTTAAACAGACATTGTTGGGTATAAAATCGGAAACTAATTTGCACCATGAAATAAAGCGCGCAGAGGATAAACTTAGTAAGGTTAGGTTACCATCGTTCCATTGGGAATTTATGGTGACTAAAAATATTAGACTATCCACTTCGGATAGTTAATGTGATGGTGGTTAGGTTCAACACATAACCAGTATCGTAAGACTAAACAATAACCCTACATAGGCTACCCGGTGTACCTTGTCATTAATATTCTGAGTAACTGATAGAGGTCAGAACCATCTTGCCTTAAAGTCCCGTATGCAACATTTATGGTGTTCTGAGATGAGTCTATTCGGTTAAGTACTAGGCTTGTGTGCCACAATGCAATGTCGACAACTTGCCATATTCACATGGCCCAAGTATGAATACCCCATCCCCATTACTCCATATGAAAGGTCATTCCAACGCTTTCACTTTCATTCTGGTTTTTGGTTTGGTGAAGGAGAAAGAAAAACCATTTCAGACCATCTTCCATTTGGCTTTAACATCGTGGTCCTGAGTTTGTGATTCGGCCCCTATGCCCTATGGGTGGTAATCTTGGAAGGAATTTCTCGACGACAACTCTATGTGGGGTAAGTTTTCCCTTGACTGTTCCTTTATTTATGCATTCATATCTTTCTGTCTTTTCAAGTAGGTCTCTGCATGCTACTATTTCCCGGTCAGATCCTTGGTAGCATTCTCATTTTTTTCTTCGAGGTTACTGTAAAAAGGGGTAGGTGGTACCCTAGCAAGGTTTAGGTCTTTTCACAGTTTTATTCCCTTTCTCTGTACTAGCCTTCCTATCGAGGCTGATCTATTCTCTTCTTGCGGAGGAAATTATCACGGTGTCTGTTAGAAATGTTCATTCGGGATATCCTATTTTTGATTGAACTATTGATATTGGCCTGGTTTCCTCCATCAGTTGGTCTCTCAGATGACATAGTGTCATGTCCGGTTTTCCCTTACTTGTTTAAAATTTATGTGTTTAAAATAAGTGTTCTCTAGTGTTATTATATCGATTAGAAGCGACGTTCTAATGATTGTATGAGGTTTAATCCTTTCTGTTTATGTTTGAAAGGTCACATTGATTTTATATTTACCCTTACTTTAAGCTCCTTATACATATATCATTCCTGCAATGTTTCTTTGGATTAAAAATTGGTATTCATCGCTAATGATGGGCCCCTTTGATGTGCGAGGGTACCCGTCAGGGGGACACAAGCTCCTCTTCCCCTATTGGTCTGGGAGGCACATGGTTAGCATGATGGCGAAGGTTATGAAACCTTCTACTACAGTTAAGTACATCACCGACCCCTTTCTAATTACGTTTTCGATTCCTTAATTTAATCATATTATTCCTGTTGGATAAATTTTAATGTTTTCTCATTACTTTGTGCAGGTGCGGTCACACTGAAGCATGATGATGCTCTCTTCACTCCTTCAAGAGGTATTCAGGTTCCAACACAGTTCCCTTCCATCTATTTCAAGTTTACATGCATCGATGGTCAAGGCTATGTCTCGTTCCTAATGTTTGAAGATTTTTAGTTCCAAGTTAGTTGATACAGGGTATGCCATGATTTGTATAAACATTTTGGTATGAAGAAAAAATACGCCAAGCTTGCGCCTGGTTGGACTTGTGATATTTAGACAGTCATTATATTTAAGTAATATGATCATTATGTTTTGAGTGATACTTTGTTGTGGATATGGGTTCAAATATGTCACTTTCCGTGTTTAACACTTTCCTCGATATTTCCAAAAGAACGGTTTATTACAGATTCAATTTGTTTTCTGTGTTATTGTAGTTATTTTTCCAGAATTGAATCTCATTGTTGATTACATAGTCCCTTCTCAAAATGATTCGGCCATGCACAATATTATACCTAAAAATAACATAGGAACAAGTGCGCCTAAGGGTTTTGTTTTTCCACCGAGACTATGTGTTGACTTCCAAAATTCGTTTATGCATTGTATACTTATATTTCGATATAAAATTTGTTTGGGTAGGAGTCTGTAACTAAGTCTTATTCCACCCATTTGAAGTTTGACTCATCAATCTAGTTGCATAGAATTTTTCGAAATATTATTTTCTGATTGAGATTGTAATAGATATAGATTTCTAGAATTCGTGTTTATTTTCTTTCCATATGCTTACTTTACTCCTTTATATCCACAACACTGTCTTTCCCTATTTAAACATGAAACACCATGGCTTCGCTATACAAAATTACTATTCACCTTATGTTTTCTACTACAATTATTAATCAAGACTTTTATCAGTCCATTCACCAAAAATAAATAGCATTTTTACTACAACAAAAAATTGTGGTTATACTATAGGTGCGCCTTTTCTTAACAGAATCATCTCTAATTTACTATTTTACCATACTGATTTACCTACACTCAATTCTTTCTGTAATGGATTCTATAGAGTTTGCGGAATTATTTCCCTAGTTATATGTTTATATATCTACCTAGTTCTTCCAGATTTTGTTGTAGTCAGTTTACTCCAGCGTCATTATTCCACTGTTACAGCATGCCCATATAATATATATATATATATAAATATTTGTTCATAAAAAAAATACCTATATAGGTCTTCGTGCATATCGAATAGTACCTCAGTAATATACGGTGTATTTACATTGAATTTGAATTGTATATTCACTAGAGTAGGCTCATTGTATACTATAATCATCTATAGGAAATATAATTCTCCATAGACATGGGTACGCGTGACTTCACTCACATTATCCAACCAATTTTATTTTCCTTTTTCTCAACATAAAATTAGTTAAGCAGATAGGGGTAGTATGTGGTCCATTCTATTATGAGAGATTAGTAACTTTACAAGTCTCATGTTACTAGTTAATACATTCAATGACCTTAATAATTACTCAACATCACATCTAAATAAATAATTCCATTTATAGCTAACGACTAGGAAGTAAAATGATAGATCTTTCCACCACAACATTCAACCAGAATTCATACATAGAAGTAACCAGATTGCAGCACATGACATTTAACTAGGATAAGGTAGAGTTACATATCTGAATCAAATTTGCAAGAAGCCAAAGGGAACAACCACTTACCTCCCAACAGTAGAACAGGGTAGCCAATCTACTTGCTCGATTCACCCCCTATCCTGACCATGAATCCATGAGGGTGAATTGAAATCTCCTCTCCAACAATATCCTTGAATTCCAGCAGAATCCCCCTTGTCTCACACTCACATAGTAGTTCTCATAAAAGCAAGGAAAAAAAAACAATAGTCTTCTTTCCCAGCATACTTGGCAGCGTCCTGCCTCCTCACATATGTTATTTCTTAATTTGCCTAGGACTTTTTCCCTCCCTTGGGAATTTTCACAGCTTTCTAAATCGCTAATTTTCAAGGGCTGCCAATGGCCAAATCACTGATTTTCCACTTGTAACAATCATCCCAGAGTTAATTCCAATGTGTTCCCCACTCATGGAGTGATGGTCAGCTAAATTTAACATGGTTGTTCCATTTGTCCTCCTGCAATGAATATAAAATATTATGTTTTCATACAAGTGTCATAATCAAATAGTTAGTTGGGTCAAATCAGGTCTCTACCCAACAGTCATAATAATTAATTACAATCATCAAATTTGAAATTCGAAATTTCCATAAATGGCAAAAAATTTCCAAATTCGAATTTACTAAAAATGGAATGAATTTTCAGCAGATTTAAATTTCAAAAATATTTTATTTTTTTGGGACGTCGCATCCTTTCCCCCTTCAGTAAAACACTGTACTCAGTGTTCGTTCCTTTCCTGGAATAGGATTGGATGATATTTCCGAAAATCTCCTTCCAACTCCCAAGTGGCCTCCTCAGGACTAAAGTTCTTCCATTGCACCTTTACCTGAGCAACGGCTCTGTTCCGAAGTGCTATTTCTCTCCGGTCCAGAATGCACAAGGGTTCCACCTGGAAATCACCTTAGGGTTCCACCTGCACCAAGTTCCAATCAATCATATGAGTAGGGTCACAAATATACTTTTTCAACAAAGAAATATGAAAAACGTTATGAATTTTCAGATTAGCCGGGAGTGCAAGTTGGTATGCTACGGGTCTAATTCGAGCTAGTATCTCGAAGGGTCCACAAAACCTGGGTGCCATCTTGGCACAGTTTCCTAACTTCAATGAACTTCTTCATTCTTTGACCTTTAAATAAACATGGTCTCCCACTTGGAATTCCAAGTGTCTTCTTTTCTGATCTGCATAGATTTTATGTCTATCCTGTGCTTCTTTCAAAATTTTGTGTGCCTTCCTTACCGTGTTTTCCATTTCTTGGAGAATCTATGGTCCCACTATGAGTCTGTCATCTGGGTTATCCCAGCTAATTGGAGTCATCCATTTTCTGTCGTACAGTATTTCGAAAGGGCTCAATTTAGCCGAAGTCTGGTATCCATTGTTATATGAAAATTCTACCAAGTGTAGATAGTCTTCCCATTTGCTCAGTTTTGTTCTTATGTACATGCAGAGCATATCCTCCATGACTTGATTTCTCCTTTCAGTCTATTCATCCGTTTGTGGGTGATAACTCGTACTAAAATTCAAGTTAGTATTTATCCCTGCAAACAATTCCTTCCAAAAGGCGGATGTGAATTTTATATCTCTATTTGAAATCACCAGTTTAGGAATACCATGCAGTCTAAAAAATTCTTTCATGAATATTTCAGCAATTTTTATAGATTTAAAAGTAGACTTTACAGGAATAAAGTGTGCAGACTTACTGAGTTTATCGATTACAACCACAATAGAATCGTTATGTTTATGAGTTTTAGGAAAACCTGTTATAAAATCCAGTGATATGGTCTCCCACTTCCATTCTGGTACTGGTAATGGTTGTAATAGGTCGGTTGGATGCCGGTGTTCGGCCTTAACCTGCTAACAATCTTGGCACCTAGCCAAGTATTTTGTTGTTTCTCCCTTCATATTAGGCCAATAAAATAGTTTTCTAAGTGTTGTTATCGTTTTCTGGTAACCTGGATGGCCAGAATACGGTTTCTTATGCACTTCGTCCAAGAATGTTAATTTTAACTCTGCGAAATCTGGTAGATAAAGCCTGTTTTTAAATCATAGTAGTCTCTTCTTGTCGATACTTAGATCCATTTTATATGAGTTTGCAGTATTGTTCTGTAATTTTGTCATTACCTTAGTGTAATTTCCATCGTTAATACCTATTGTGCTTATCCTTTGTTCCAGATCACTTTCGGCCCTACTGATACTTATCGTGAATATCCCATGGACTCTTCTTCTTAAAGCGTCTACTACTTTATTTTCCTTACCCTTGATTTGTCTGACCTCGAAGTTGAATTCACTTAAGAAGGCTAGCCACCTTGCTTGTCTTGCATTAAGGTTTGGTTGGTTAAACAAATATTTCACCCCGCTATTATCCATTAATAGAAGGAATTTTCTTCCCATTATGTAATGTTGCCACATTTTTAAGGCATGTATTACTGCTGCTAATTCTAAGTCATGAGTGACATAATTTCGCTCGTGTTCCTTTAATTTCTAGGACTCATAACAAATACCGTGTCCTTCCTGAGTTAGAACACCACCTAGTCCTTCCTTATTTACTTGTGTCCACACATACTGTGAAGTCTTTATCGAGGTATGCTACCTTCAATATGGGTGCAGTTGTCAATAATCCCTTCAATTTGTTAAAGTTGTCTTGGCACTTTTCTGACCAATTAAACTTGGTTCCTTTCTTTTGTAATGAAGTGATAGGGTAGGCTATCCTGGAACACCCTTCTATAAACCTGCAGTAATATCCGGTGATTCCCATGAATGACCGTATATCTGCTACATCCTTGGGCACCAGCCATTCCATAATGGCTTTTGTCTTTTCTGGGTCTACGACAATGCCTTTTGCTGAAAGCACATGTCCTAAATATTGTATTTCTTTCTAATAGAAGTCACACTTGTCAAATTTGGCGTGCAGTTTGTGTTTCCTCGACATTTGTAGAGCTATACTTAAGTGTTCATCATGTTCTTCTTTCATTTTTGAATAGACTAGAATATCGTCGATAAATACTACCATGAACTTGTCTAAGTACTGATTGAAAATATTGTTCATCAGACACATAAACATGGTTGGCGCGTTAGTGAGTCCAAAAGGTATGACTACAAATTCGTAGTGTCCATACCTTGTTGGAAAAGTTGTTTTTATTATGTCCTCGTCTTTTATGCTAACTTGATGATAACCAGATCATAAATCCAACTTTGAAAAGATCTTGGTGCCACCTACTTGATCGAACAGATCATTTATCCTTGGTAAGGGGTATTTGTTCTTAATAGTCATTTTGTTCAGTTGTCTATAATCGATACATAGTCTTAGAGTACCGTATTTCTTTTTCACAAAGAGGACTCGTGCCCCCCATGGTGAGACACTGGGTCTGATATACTCTTTGTCCAATAATTCTGGTAACTGTATTTTTAATTCTGTCAGTTCTGGTAGAATCATTTGGTAAGGTGCCTTTGAGATAGGGGCTGAACCTGGTTATCATATTTATCATATTGTCGCCTCTTCCTATTCAAATTCTTTTCTATGTTATTCTAGTTATTTTTACAGAATTGAATCTCACTATTGATTACACAGTCCCTTCTCAAAATGATTCGGCCATGCACAATAGTATACCTAAAACTAGCATAGTAACAAGTGTGCCTATGGGTTTTGTTTTTCCACCAGGACTGTGTGTTGACTTCCAGAATTCGTTTATGCATCGTATACTTATATTCCAATATAAAATTTGTGTGGGTAGGAGTTTGAAACTGAGTCTTATTCCACCCATTTGAAGTTTGACTCATCAATCAAGTTGCATAGAATTTTTTGAAATATATTTTTCCGATTGAGATTGTAATAGATCTAGATTTTCATAATTCATGTGTATTTTCTTTCCATATGCTTACTTTACTCCTTTATATCCACAACACTGTCTTTCCCTGTTTAAACATGGAACACTGTGGCTTCGCTATACAAAATTACTATTTACCTTCTGTTTTCTACTACAGTTATTAATCAAGCCTTTTATCAGTCCATTCACCAGAAATTAATAGCATTTTTACTACGACAAAAAATTGTGGTTATACTGTAGGTGCGCCTTTGCTTAACAGAGTCATCTCTAATTTACTATTTAACCATACTGATTTACCTACACTCAAATTTTTCTGTAATGGATTCTATTGAGTTTACGGAATTATTTCCCTACTTATATGTTTATATATCTACCTAGTTCCTCTGCATTTTGTTGTAGTAAGTTTACTCCAGCGTCATCATTCCACTGTTACAGAATGCCCATATAATATATATATATATATATATATGTTCATAAAAAAAAATACCTATACAGGTCCTCATGCATATCGAATTGTACCTCAGTGATATAGGGTGTATTTACTTTGAATTTGAATTGTATATTCACTAGAGTAGGCTCACTGTATACTATAATCATCTACAGGAAATATAATTCGCCATAGACATGGGTACGTGTGACTTCACTCACATTATGCAACCAATTTTATTTTCCTTTTGCTCAACAGAAAATTAATTAAGCAGATAGGGGTAGTCTATGGTCCATTCTATTATGAGATTAGTAAATTTATAGGTCTCGTCTTACTGGTTAATACATTTAATGACCTTAATAATTACTCAGCATCACATCTAAATAAATAATTCCATTTCTAGCTAATGACTAGGAAGTAAAATGATAGATCTTTCCACCACATCATTCAACCAGAATTCATACATAGAAGTAACCAGATTGCAGCACATGACATTTAACTTGGATAAGGTAGAGTTACATATATGAATCAAATTTGTGGGAAGCCAAAGGGAACAAGCACATTCCTCCCAACTGTAGAACAAGGAAGCCAATCTACTTGCCTGATTCACCCCCTAGCCTGACCATGAATCCATGAGGGCGAATTGAAATCTCCTCTCCAGCAATATCCTTGAATTCCAACAAAATCCACCTTGCCTCACACTCACACAGTAGTGATCATAATATCAAGGAAAACAAATCAATAGTCTTCTTTCCCAACATACTTGGCAGCGTCCTCCCTCCTCATATATGCTATTTATTAATTTCCGTAGGACTTTTTCCCTCCCTTGGGAATTTTCCCATCTTTCTAAATACATGATGTTCAGGCGCTGCCAATGGCCAAATCACTGATTTTCCACTTGTAACAATTAGCCCAGAGTTAATTCCAATGTTTTCCCCACTCATGGAGTCATGGTCAGCTAAATTTAACATGGTTGCTCCATTTGTCCTCCTGCAATCAATATACAATATTCTATTTTCATACAAGTGTCATAGTCAAATAGTTAGTTGGGTCAAATTAGGTCTCTATGCAACATTCATAATAATTAATTACAATCACCAAATTCGAAATTTTAAATTGCCATAAATGGCAAAAAGTTTCCAAATTCGAATTTACTAAAAACGAAATGAATTTTCAGCAGATTTCAATTTCAATTTTTTTTTTTTTTTTCGGACCTCACACTAGGAAATCCATGTAGTCTCACCACTTCTCTGAAAAACAAATTGGCTATGTGTGTAGAATTGTTTGTTTTCTGGCATGGTATGAAATGTGCCATTTTTTAAAATATTTCCACCACAACAAATATGGAATTGCTCATTTTCTAAGTTTTAGGTAATCCTAATACAAAATCCATACTTATTGCATCCCACGTCCTTTCTGGAATTGGTAATGGCTGATACAAACCAATGCTTTATTGTCTTCCTTTTTCTTACTAACAAATTATGCATTTCTTCACAAATGTTTTCACATTTTCCCTCATGATTTGCCAATAGTATGAATTACTCAGCTCTGCAAATAACTTACCATGACCAAAATGTCTAGCTAAACCTCCACTGTATTTCTCTTTCAGTAGGTTATCTCACATTGAGCATTTAGGTATGCATAATTGGCTTTCCTTGAATAATAATCCATCGTGGATCAAATATTCAATCCATGGGCTTCTGTCTCCCAAAAAAGGATTCTTACATGCCTCATAACCTTCCTTAAAATCTATATATTCTTTATACATCTCCTCGAGGTGTTCAAACCCTAAGTTATCCACTTGGAATTCCTGTACAATCAAACTCCTCCTGCTCAAAGCATCTGCAAATTTGTTATAAGTTCCGTTGATATGTATAATAACAAAAGTAAAATTATGCATAAATTCTACCCATTTAGCATGTCTCCGATTCAACTTTTCTTGCCTAGTAATAAATTACAAAGCTTCATTATCATTGTACAAGACAAATTCTTTAGTTATTAGATAGTGTCTCCACTTCTTCAAATCTTGAATCACTGCATACAATTCTTTGTCATATGTGAAATAATTCATCTTGGCTTCATTCATATTCTCACTAAAATAATCAACTGGCCTATTATCTTGACTCAAGACTACTCCAATAGATAATCCACTTGCATCACATCTCACCTGAAATGTTTTTCCAAAATCTGGCAAAACCAGAATTGGTTGTTTTGTGATTTTCTCTTTCAACACTTTGAAAAAACTTTCATCTTCCTCTGTCCAAAAAAATACTTGTGTTTCTTCTTCATAGTGTCCAGCATGGGTGCACATATACCATTGAAATTTTTGATAAACTTTCTATAAAAACTTGCTAACCCGTGAAAAATTCTTACCTCAAATATGTTGCTTGGAGATGGCCATTCTCTGATTTCTCTCACCTTTTCTAGATCCATATTCAATTCATTTGAAGAGATAAAAAAACCCAAGTATATGAGTTCCTTCTTCATAAAAGATCTCTTCTTTATATTTATCAACAATTTTTATTGCTACAATTTTTCCATCACTGATGTCAGATGTCTTAAGTGTTCTCTCTTTTTCTTACTAAAGATTAGTATGTCATACAGATATACTATGACAAATTTTCCTATGAAGTCTTTCAATACTTCATTCATCAATCTCATGAATGTACTTGGTGCATTTGTCAACCCAAATGGCATGACCAACCATTCAAACAATCCTTCATTTGTCATGAATGTTGTTTTTCATTCATCTCCCTCTCTCTTTCTTATTTGATGATATCCACTCTTCAAGTCTATCTTGGAAAAATAGCTTGCTCCACTCAAACAATCCATCAAATCATCCATCCTCGGTAAATGGAATCTATACCTAATGGTTATCTTGTTGATGGCTTTGGAATTTGTACCCATTATCCATCCTCCATCCTTTTTTAGAATTAACACAGTTGGTACTGCGCATGGGCTTAGGCTTTCCCTGACTAAACCTTTATCCAACAACTCCTGGACTTGAGTTTTGAATTCCTCATTCTCCCTAGGTTTCAACCTATAAGTTTCTTTTTTTGGAAAACTAGCTCTTGGAATATGGTTAATATGATGGCATATGCTCCTAATGGGTGAAAATGAGTGAGGTAACTCATCCACTACTATGTCAGTAAATTTTTCTAACAGTTCCTAGATTTCTTCAGGAAAATCTCCCACATAAGTATTTGTAAGGATAACTCTAGGCTTCCTCACTACAACAAACTACATTTATTTCTCCTTCTTGACTTCATTCAAGAGTTCCTTCCCACTCATGAGAAGTATACTTGAACTAGCTTCCCTCTTTTTCTCTTGGTATTGTATGGGTAACAACATATGTGTCCTACCATTCTTTTCTAGGGTATAAGTATTCTTTATTCGATCATGAATAACTTTTGTGTCAAACTTCCATGGTCTCCCCAATAAAATATGATAGACATCCATGGGAATTACATCACGTAATATTTCATCCCTATAACCTCTTATTTTAAATTTAACTTGGAATTGTTGACTTACCATTACTTGATTTCCTTTCTGCAACCATGATACCTTGTATGGGTTTGGTTGTGCAGTTGTCTTCAGCTCAAGTTTCTCCACCATCTCTGTGGATATGTAATGACCCTAAATTGATAAATGATTAAGATTATTAAGTAAGAGTTAATTAAAGAATAATTGAGGATTAACTAAGTAATAATAATCTGACTGAAGATAACATTTAATGACCTGTGACATAAATTTAATATATCAAAAAGAAAAGATATAATAAGAGTTGCGTATGCCCAGGGGGTGGCGTATGCAGAGCGGGATAGCCCAGAAATCCCGAGACGATAAAATATTAAAGGGGGACGCAGGACGGAGGACCGGGGAAGGTTGTGGAGTAATTGCGTTAGTCGGCAGGGAGGAAGAAGGACCGGGAAGAGGGGGATGGGCACACCATTCGGCGGGGATGGTTGCTACGGACCGTATTGCTGAGCCAGTTGTATTGGCCGAGAGCCATTGCATTGTGCAGTGAGTAGAATTTCTATGCACTGTGGTATTTGTTGTGCACTGTGGTATTGACTATGAGCCTGTTGTATTCTTTGTGGACTATTGTCTTGCTGGGAGCAAGGAACAGAGTGTTCTGGACTATGGCTTTTGATCAGGGAGGCACCGAGTTGCTACAGGTTTTGGGCATGGAGGGCCAGGATATCCGTAGATATCCTGGAGCTAGGTAGTTTTCCTAGTTGGCAGGGAGGATAGTATTTTTGGGCAGTTATTTTCCTATTTGTGGCAGGGTTGATCTATGTAGCAGGGAGCAGAAAGGCAGCAGCAAAGCAAAGAGGCAACCGAATTTAGCATCAGATCCAGGTACTTGTTAAGTTATGTATTTATTTCATATTGTACATCATTTAGTATTTATTGATAAATCTAGTTACTGAAGTTGTTGTTATAAAAGTCAATATTATGTTATGAAGTTTTGTTTCAATTTACTTTCTTAAAATGTTTAGGAAACTTAATGAACCTTAGTAAAATATGGGCATTACATATGGTATCAGAGCGTCTTAGTTCGAAATCTGGGGCCTAAGGGCCAAAACCAAGAGTGTTAACTCCAACCACGCTTAACCTGTAGGAGATACGCGTTCAGTTTGACTAAATGGAACTGATACATGATACAGTATGGTATCCAAACTATTGAGCACGGAAAAGAGAAGTCATAACGTAAATTTTATTTGGGCAATGATGTTAATGAAGTTTCAGGTAGAATAGACACCTGAAACCGATGAAAATGTCGAGGGAAGCTTCTCTGGAAGGCTTGAAACTGGTGAGATTCAATAATTACGTGAACCATACTAAATAAAGTGCAAAAGACATTTGCAGGACCTTGAACAGGCCTACTTTACCTCGAACTTACCTAAATGGGGAACTGTCGCTGCGCAGTCGGAACAAGGAAACTTAGCAGATTTGTATCGCACAGGAATAGTGTGAACTATTTGCCTATATTAAGCCTCGATGATTGTAATAATGTGGAAATTTCAAGAACCATAGACCCTTATAAAATTTCAAACGTGCCAAAGAGAGAATTGTTTACATTACGTAATGTTTCATGCAAATTAATCATTATCTCAAAGAAGAGTTGTCTGTCACACGGGAGAACGGATCTGCGCCGTCAGATCTCAGACGAAATCTCGTTAGTCGTTATATCTAGACAAGTTGCCCGGGGTTTAAGCCCTAGCGTGCACAGGAGGAGTCATCGGGAATTCTGAGTCATCGAGGTTTTGTGAAGTAGAAAATTGAGACCTTGTGGTTCTCGAAATCCCGAGAACGGATCCTAGCCGTTGATCTCGGCAGGACACGTGTCAACGTTTTGGGAGGCGTCGGGATTTTACCATCGGAGATTTGGGGAGTATAGAACCATTGCAACATGAAATCGTGATACGTGATTTCCCGATCATATTTGGACCGTCCATTGTGCAGGATGCGTGTCAGGAGATCCCATAGAGTCAGGGATTGGGAAATCAAGGTTTCCGGAGACGAGACTCATGCATATTGAAATCGCGATACGTGATTTCCCGATCATATCTGGACAATCCATTGTGCGAGGATGTGTGTCAGAGGATCCCGTAGAGTCGTGGATCGGGAAATCGGGGTTTTCGAAGATAAGGAAACTGCGTCGTTGGGAATCACGATCGACGATATCCCGATGGTGATGTAAGCATGGTGGGACCACTAGAGTCAGAGTGAAGGATAGGTGTCCGTCATCTGGGAAGAGTCCGGAAACCCGTAGGAAAATTGCGGTACAATCAGGACCATCCATCTACGAGGACATGTGGCAAAGGATCGGGTGCCATCGAAGTTTTGTTCTTCGGAGTTTTCGAGGGTAAGGAAATTGCGCAACAGGAAATCGTGATCCGTGATTTCCCGATGAGATCTGAGTCGTTCATTACGAGGACGCGTGTCAGGGGATCCCGAGGGATCGGGATTCGGCATTTTGGACTTTTGCATACAAAGGAATGGTTGCATTAGAAGTCGCGATTTCGCGATACCCGATAGAATGACACGAGGCAGTGGTGACTTGGAGGAGAGAGAGAGATGACACGTGCATCAGGTATCGACATTTCGTTATTCTCGGCGACGAGAAAATCACGTCAGGAGAACTCGCGAACCCCGAAGTCCCGACGTAATTAACTTAACACTTAAACCTTCGTTAAGGATTAATTAATGACTGTTTAACTAAGACTTAATTATATCGCAAAATCGGAGATCGGGGATTCGGGATTCAATATGCGCTGAATCTTTATTGTGGGAAACCCCGAATCCTGACAGGAGTTAGGACTATGGTCACATAGGTGCAGGCCACGTGGACCTCGGTGTAGCCGGAAAGGCTAACACGCAAGGAAGAGGCTCATCAGGCATCGGGATATCGGGAATCATGCAAATCGATAGCGTGATATCCGAAATCCCGATAAGGAATAAAGCTGCGGTCACAAGGAAAGGTCATGTGGATCACGAGCATAGCTTAGGGGCTAAAGTTCTAGGAACATATCAGAGATTGGGAATCCATGAGGGCAGGAGACTCTCGGAAGCGGGCATAAGGAAGCCCCGAAACCCAAGTGGGATTTGGCAGTTAGGAGCCAAGGGTCGTGAGCAATACAGAAGATAAAGTATATGCACCTAACTACATGCATATGCAGAGACGAATAAAATTATAAAGTTAAAATGGATTAAATTAATGTAAATAATAATTTTAATTCAACTATGTTATTAAAGTGTAAGGTTAGCCTACCTTAAAGTTCGATGTTGACCAAGATTAGATGCTTAATCCTAACCCAAAACCGAGCCAATTCCCCTTATGGAGTAATGTCTATTTACAGACAAGTAAACAAAACTTACGCCTAACCCTGTTTCTAAGTTTGAGTAGCACCAATTTGAAACGTCCTGGAACTCACCCTGATAGCCTTGGGTGATGCAGATTAAGTCATACTAGATGGCCAGGACTCGAAGTGGTCGAGGTCGGGGAGCGATGTCACGGGCGCCACCCATGCCACCAGCACCACCACCACCATCGCCCGAACTAGCTCTCATACTATGCTCGTTAGAAGCCATCAACGAGACTTTAAAGGGATGCCAACCAGCAGGGACCGAAGTGGAACCCCCACCATCTGGAATGGGTAATCCATAAGCATCAAGGGATTCAGGGGGAGGAATTCCACCTGAAGACGTCACTTGAGAGTTGAAGAAAATCAAACTTCCAGAGTTTATCGGGGGTCGTGCCAGTGAACGCGTGGAAGAATGGTTGGAAGGCATGACAAGGTGTTTTTCCTTAAGGGACTATGCATCCAATTCAGAGGAAAAGATTGCAATTTTCCAGTTAAGAGATAGGGCCTTGAACTGGTGGGGAAACTTAGAAAGACAACTACACCTTACCCCAGACACGGTATCTTGGGAACTCTTCGAGGAGAGGTTCCGAAGGAAGTATCTACCAGCATACTACGAGGAACAACAAGTAGGGGCATTTCATGCCTTAGTAAGGAAATAGGACTGTGGAAGAATATGAGATCAGGTTTATGGAATTGGTTAAATATGTTTCATATTTGGACACTGACCAACGACAAGCAGAGCTCTTTGTTTATGGATTGAACCCGAAGATAAGAGCTATGGTGCGAATGTGGAAACCGTCTTCAGTGGCGGAGGTAGTAGAGAGTGCGCGTTACGTGGAAGAACACATGAACCTAACAGGGGGTACAAGATCGACATTTCCACATCGCCCTGGGTTCACAGGAAAGACCCTGAGGAAATTTACTAGGGGAGGGGGCTCAAGGCCACCACCTTATGGTAACAGAAATGTGCCAAGGATAGTAGCTGCAGGGATTTCAATGGCAGCTAGTGCAGCATCTCGTTCATCACCAATGGTTCAGACAGGTCCACAACCATCTCGGGGAACAACTAGTAGGGGCAGAGGTTCCAGGGGAAGGAACTCATTTCAAGGACAGACACGTAGCAATGCACCGATTCCACCTGGTGTCACCTGTTGGGGGTGCGGGGGACCCCATTACCAGCGTGACTGCCCAGAGTTTCAACCAGGGTTTGTGCATAATGAAGGAAAGGCACCGATGGGGAAAGCAAGTAGCAGCCACCATATTTACGCAGCAGTTGATAACCGCCAGGGTGAACATCAATCCACCGTAGTGGAGTCGTCAGGTACGCTAAATTATGTTAATGTTAAGATTTCGTTTGATTCTGGTGCAACAGATAGTTTCATTTCACCATCTGCATTAGAAAAGAGTGGGCTGGCAGCCTATGAGCACGATGACTTTAAGCAAGTCGAGATGGCTTCGGGGAAGAAACAAGCTGTAGGACCTAGTGTCGATAATT
>ML779339.1:1406842-1423577 GCA_009831015.1 Picea engelmannii
TCTTAGTTATTGAATGAAAATTGTAATTCTTTTTACCAGCAATCTTGTGTGATGATTTTGTGAGATTAGCAGAGAATTGGTTCAAAGGTCCCTGCTCAGACAGAAAGGGATCGGGACATCATACCCTCTGTAGAATTCATTTACCCCTGCCAGTGTGCTAGTCAGAGATTTGGTTAAGGTATCCCTGCTCAGACAGAAAGGGACTACAACACCTTGTCTTCTGTAGGTTTCCTTCACCCCTGCAAGTGTACTAGCCAGAGATTTGGTCAAAGTGTTCCTTCTCAGAACAGAAAGGGACTACAACACCTTGTCTTCTGTAGGTTTCATTTCCTCTGCAAGTGTGTTAGCCAAGGATTGGATTAAGGGTTCCTACTCAGAAAGGAAAGAACCAATATCCTGTTCACTATAGATTCTCCTTGGTGTTAGCCAGAAACTGGGTTAGAGATCCTTACTCAGAAAGAAAGGAATCAGACCGCCCTGTTCTCTGTAGACCTCAACTTCACAAGTATGCTACAACAGAGTAAGGCTCAAGGCTCCTGTTTAAACAGAAAGGAACTAAGTGCCTTGGTTTCTGTTAGATAGAGTTTATTGTTTTCTGCATTATTGTTTTCATGAAAGAGTGTTAGTACTGAGTCTATGTTTGAGAGTAAGGGTCATGTTCTCTGATTGCAAGACAATTGTTCTTACCCATTGCAATGTTATTTTAAAATGTAAGCCAGGATTCTTAATTTGAACTATAAAGAATTGCAATAGGGAGATTGCTCTCCTGTGATTTAATCCAGAGCTTCAGTTCATTCCAGCAAGTATAGATAGAATAATTTTCTCTACTACAACACTAAGTTCTTTTGAAATTGAGCATATATAGTGCGTGGCTATCTTTGAAACAAAAGACTTCCCTGGGTTGATAATTTATGTTTCACTTGGTTGTTTCAAAATTAATTAAGCAATTATAGTGACCAACAGTGGGAACCCTCACGGTTGAACCGTTACGCATATTGGACCGTAGAGTTCGACAGATCAGAAACCATTTGGTAGACCAAGTTAAGGTCCAGTGGGACAAGTATAGTCCAGGATCTGCTACTTGGGAGGACGCCGAGACACTACATAGAGACTATCCATCACTATTTTGACCACCTCGAGAACGTGTTTCCCGAAGGAGGGGTGTAGGTAACACCACCTTTTGACCTAGACGGCTAGGATTACCTGAGGCCTATACACTTTATTTCCTAGTCACAGTGAAACTATTAAGTGATATATTTAAACTTTAAACTTATGAACAGTAATGAATGTTTAAGTGTTATTAATGATGATGCATGTAATGCGAGCTATTATGTGAATGAAAATTTTATGAATGATTAAATGCTATTGATGATGATGTATATGATGCAGCATATTGTGAGAAACAAAAATTGTTGAATGTTTGATACTGTTAGAATAATGTTGGATACGATGAAATACATTTTGGTAAATGATAATCTTGTGAATGTGTAAAGAGTATGAATTATGCAATATTGTGAAATCTAATTCAAATTGGAAAATTTTGATGTGAATGTAGTGGTACGTGGATACCAAATTGAAATGAGGAAAGTATGCAATTATATCATGATAATGCATAGAAATATATGAGTTTGTGTTGCAGACTAATATGCAGGTTATGGGCTATGAAATAGCCAAGTGATAATGATGATGAAAGTGGATATGTGGACCATTGTTGAGAAACATTATGGTATGAATAATATGTGGGAAATTATATCGATTTGGATGCATTGCTATGATATGCGGACTAATGCATGATTATGCTATGATTTTGGTACTAACACTACCCAAAACCTAATAAACGATCACAAAACCTCCAGCAACACGGTGCCCCTGTGTGTTCCATTATAGGGTGTTGACCCTGGTTCTATTAGGAGGGGTGGAGGTGTTTCCCACCGTGTATCCTCCATTATAGGGTGTTGACCCTGGTTCTTTTAGGAGGGATGGAGGTGTTTCCCACCGTGTATCCTCCGAAACCTGAAATCCTGGGAGGACGGTGCTGGTTCACTCTCCCCAGACGTGTGATGAGGACTGTCAGTTGCCTGCTAGGGAAGCTTGGTCGGGATAGCGACACTTCCACTTACGGGTTCTATTTGGAGTTATGCCAATATAGTTGGCGCTCCAAGACAGTCTAGCAGAGGACAGATAGGATGGGAGACGGAAGTAGGTTAGGAAGGAAGGATGAGTAGAATAGTTGAGATATATGGAGATCTGTCTTGTGGTGGAATGTGATGTCGTCCCTTCAAAAAAAAAAGGAGAATGTGTATATATGAATATTCATTATTGTGTAACTAAACCACAATTGTTTAAAATAAATTATTGAACTGGATTGTTGTCTTTTATAAAAGACTAGCCTTGCTGAATGGATTGAATGCATACGTAAATTATTAAAGAATGACAGTTTGATTACTAGTACATGCACGAGGTTTGCATGTACTAGCTACACATGCATTCCTTGTACATATACATTAGTATGTATGGACTTCTTGATTTACTTACCGATATTGTCAGTTACTTGCTGTGATCGTATGAACCATGCTCTTCTCCCCTGTACCATCCGACACCTTAACTTCGGGATGAAGTTTCTTGAAGGGTGGGTGTATGTAACGACCCTAAATTGATAAATGATTAAGATTATTAAGTAAGAGTTAATTAAAGAATAATTGAGGATTAACTAAGTAATAATAATCTGACTTAAGATCACATTTATTGACCTGTGACATAAATTTAATAGATCAAAAAGAAAAGATATAATAAGAGTTGTGTGTGCCCAAGGGGTGGCGTATGCAGAGCGGGATAGCCTAGAAATCCCGAGACGATAAAATATTAAAGGGGGACGCGGGACGAAGGATGGGGGGAGGTTGTGGAGTAATTGTGTTAGTTGGCAGGGAGGAATAAGGGACGGGAAGAGGGGGATGGGCACACCATTCGGCGGGGATGGATGTTGCGGACTGTATTGCTGAGCCAGTTGTATTGGCCGAGAGCCATTGCATTGTGCGGTGAGCAGAATTTCTATGCACTGTGGTATTTTCTATGCACTGTGGTATTGACTGTGAGCCTGTTGTATTCTTTGTGGATTGTTGGCTTGCTGGGAGCAAGGAACATATTGTTTTGGACTGTGGCTTTTGATCAGCGAGGCACCGAGTTGCTGGAGGTTTTGGACACGGAGGGCCAGGATATCCGTAGATATCCTGGAGCTAGGTAGTTTTCCTAGTTGGCAGGGAGGATAGTAGTTTTGGGCAGTTATTTTCCTGTTTGTGGCAGGGTTGATCTATGTAGCAGGGAGCAGAAAGGCAGTAGCAAAGCAAAGAGGCAACCGAATTTAGCATCAGATCCAGGTACTTGTTAAGTTATGTATTTATTTCATACTGTACATCATTTAGTATTTATTGATAAATCTAGTTACTGAAGTTGTTGTTATAAAAGTCAATATTATGTTATGAAGTTTTGTTTCAATTTACTTTCTTAAAATGTTTAGGAAACTTAATGACCCTTAGTAAAATATGGGCATTACAGGATACTAGATTGTCAGTGCTCCCATTATCTATGATCACCTTGCAAACTTTGTCCTTCATCTTGCAAGAAGTTCTGAACAGACTTATTCATTGAACTAGTTCCTCCATCTCCTTCTCTAGATTAATAAGAATATTCCTCATCATGAGGTTCTTCCCTCCTTTTGCTACTTCTACTTCCACATGCTTATGTGCTTCAGAAACCTGTGCTTCACCTCCTCCTTCTTTCTTTATATCGGAACATTCCCAAGACTTTTGCCCTGATTTTCGACAAGTATAACATCTAACTTCACCTCCTCTGGATCTTCCTCTTCCTCTGGAAAAAGATATCCTTCCTCCATGTTGTCCTTCTTTATAACTCCCACCTTTCTCATGGTGACTATATTGTTTTTCATCTTCATGCTTCGGTTTCTTGAAATTCTCTCTACTGGTTCCCTTCCCTCTGCTTGAATTTCCTCCTCTGCTCCGTTGGCTTTGTTTCTTGGCCAATTTTTCTTTAGCTTTCACAGATGCTTGATAATCATCCTCGACTTTACTATTAAACATCATGCTAATTTCCTCTTGTATTTCATATCTCAGCCCATTGATATACCTGGTTGTTTTTTCATCTTCATTCTCTTTATGTCCAGCCCTGATGTTCAGTCTATAAAATTCCTCAGTGTACTCCTTCACTAATAAGATCTTCTGTCTCAAGTTTTGCAATCTTCTAAACAGATTGATTCGGTAATCCTTTGGGATAAATTTGTCTTTCATCTCGGCTACCATCCTATCCCAACTTTTAATTTTTTTCTTACCATTCGTCCTGCGTTTGGCTTGCATTTCATCCCACCATAGCATTGCATGACCTTTCAGTCTTGTAACTGCTTGCTTCACCATCTTGGCCTCTTCGATATCTTTGTAGTCAAGTTATTTGTCCATAGAACGTACCCAATCTAACAATTCTTCAACTTCCAAATTGCCTTCATACATTGCTACCTCTATATTCACTCTGGCTCCTATCTTTGAAACAACTTTTATTAAGTGATCTTGTGCAACATCCTCTGCTACATTTTCTTCGAACTCTATCTCCTCTCTCTCAGCTTCACTGATATCTCCAGTGTCATGTACTCTCCTCTACGTTGTTTCCATGGCATCCAATTTTCTTCGGATTCCCCTCATTTTTTCGTCCATTTTTGCATTCGCTCTATGCCTTCTGGGTGGCATGATTCCACTGTGTCACCTTTTGTTGCCTACGAACATAAATTAAATTTTCTTGATACCATAATTGATACCAACTTACCTCCTTTCTCCTTTTGTCTGTTGTCTGCAGAAAAACTCAATATCAGCTCTGATACCACCTGATGCATCCCCCCTACTCCCCCGTAGGGCTACACGACCTCCCGGTCAAGGATATTGGATTCTTGAGTCAAGTGAATCTCTAGAACCTTAATGGTTCCCTTATGTATCTAAACACATGCCCTTTCGGCTCCTTGGTGCAGGTCTGAGAGAACCCGCAACCTTCCCTTTCTTTCTTCTGCAAAATATCAGAGCACTAGGCATTAGATCTTTTTCTGATAAGCCCCCTCTTGCTATGACCTTGGGAAATGCCTTCTTGTGACCATGCGATTGTGGCCGCAACCAATACCTATTTGGGATCAAACTTATTTTCGGCCTGTAATTCTCCCTGAACCTCCACGTGTCCTCTTAGAAAAACCATGATATGCATTGTGGCCCACCCTCAATGTTTTAAAGTCCATGCAACTCATGTCCCCACAATGTTATGGGATCATCTATCTCACGATCTTGACGATACTATCTGAACTAACGGTTCATATCTGCACTTTTCAAATCTACGGACCACATCTTCCCCTTTTCGATCAACGATAAAAATCTCTTCGCGATTCCGAACTTCAGGGTTTTGAAATCTCAAACCCTACTTTCTTTCCTACTTCAATCTTCTAGAGCTGACGATTTGTAGACACCTGTCCTGCTCAATCAACAGTCCTACTTTCACTTCGGGTGTTTGACCTTTCAACTCAGATCAACGGCCCTATGACCCTATTCTCGATCAACAGTCAAGATCTCCTTCGGGTTTTGAACTTCTGAGATTTCAAATCCCAAACCTCATCCCTCTTTCCAATGGATTTTATCCGAAGACTCTAATCCACTGACACGTGTCCTCTTGATTTGACGATTGATCATTACCTTGGGTATTTAGCCGGAGTCCAGAGATTTGTGCCATGTCTCCTTTTGATCTGACTATCATGAATTACTTTAGGGATTTACCCAGAGCTCTCATACATAAGCCACATATCCCTTGATCTGACGGACAAGAATTACCTTGAGTAGTTACCCAAAGCTCACAGATCTATTTCACGTCCCTTCTAAACTCCGACGGCTCAGATTCACTTAGGGTGATCAGATGGTTGAGATTCACTTCGGATTTCCGGAACTTTGAATTTCAGAAATCTCAACTCTCAAACCTTTCCTCCTCCTTAAATCGCATCATATGATGACTCAGATCCACTTCAGGTGATCCGATGCCTGAGATTACTTCGGGTGATCTGATAGCTCAAATATGCTTCGGTTGATGGAACAACTAGGATTCACTTCGGGTTTTCGGCTCTCCAAAATTCGAGAATCTCATATCTCAAACCTTGGTATGTTCTCTCTCCTATATGTGCGAATATCTAAGGCTCGTGCACCTTTCTCCGATCAGACGAATGTCGATCCTTTGCATTGTGATCCAACAACCACTGTCGCTCCTCCTCCTGAGCTTCTGATTTCTTCTGACTTGGAATATTTATCAATATTCAAAGGTTTCAAACCTTTTCTCCTCCTACGAGTCTAACTCTGGGATCCTGTTAACACTTATGAAAAGTGTTATCCCTTCTGAGCTTGATCCTTAAAGGATTTCGACTTCCCACACACTCCTTGCATTCTCGGGATTTTTATAACTCAAATCGAAGGATTTCTTGAAAAGAAATTCTTCTCACCCACCTGGCATTCCTCTGTTCTAGTTCTTCGACGCTTGGTCGCTTCTTGATGTTGTTCACTCCTTGCACTTGGTCTAAGTTTCCTTTGTTCTCTCGGAACTCCTCTGAGTCAATCTGAGACTCAATCGACACACTCTTTGCATTCGAGATGCACACCTTGCATACGAGTTTTAGAAGAGAAACAATTGAAACTTATCCAGTTTCGTCACAAACTCATACAATCAACTTCTTGAACAATCATACATGAAAGAAATGAAATAAACCACATACACGGAATATAACATTCATTCATTCATACATCAAATGAACACAGTCCAAGATTTGGGTCAATTTTGTCAGTTCTATTCATTCATCAAAACAAATTACATAATCTTGTAGTTCTCCACTGCATCTTTCTTCTACTCTATTATGTTCTACTGATATCTATCTCTATATTATGATCGTCATCTAGCAACTTTACAATACAACAACAACTATCTAAGGACTGCCTCCATGAGCTCTCGTCATCTTGTCTATAACCTATCCTATCAAAATCTTAACTATTACCTACTTTGTCCAATTACAATAACTACCAGTTATTTCCAGATAAGAGTCAACACTCTATATCTACAACCCCTTACTATCCTTAATACTTTACAAACACGATACACATTTAAAATGTTGTTTACAAAATATCTCAAAAAACGATTTATTTCTTAAATTAATGTTGAGATGTTACATCCCTGCCTCCATGCTTGCATCTTTGACTTTGAAGGTGATGCTCCTGCATCACCTTCTACCTCCTACAGAGTCTAGAAACCCCATGTAGGTCTCTTCCGACCTACTATAATATCTCTGGTAATATCAAATGGAGCTACAAGATCAACGAGATCAATTGGATCAATATGCTCAATTGTCTCCCTCTGAACTACTGAAGGGTGAGTGAGAGAAGGAACCATCTCTTCCTGTCTCTCACTACCAATCTCCATGTGAGGTTCTCTAGATCTCCTCAAGACTACCTCTTCCTCAAATATAACATCTTTTCTCACCTCAATTTGTCTCTGACTAGGGATGTAGATCTAGTATGCCTTCGAAGACTCACTGTACCCCACAAATATACCATTTCTACTTGAAGGGTCTAGCTTGGTCCTTTTATTTTTAGGTACATGAATGTATACTGGAAAACCAAATATCTTGAAGTGTCCAACCTTAGGCTTCACTCATGAACTGTTTCCATACTATACATCTCGTCGTTCCCTCATGGAACACATATATAAGACATATCAAGGTTCCCTCATGGAACCAATGTCTAAGACATATCAAGGTTCCCTCATGGAACCAATGTCTCAGAAAACATATCGAGGTTTCCTCGTGAAACCAATGTCTTGGTTCCTTCATCTAACCATATGAGACATGTCAGTATGAAGTCCACATTCCCTCCTACTAGTCCACATAGGATCCTCTGGGGAGAATGTCTCATGATGTTGCCTCAAACATCTCTAGGACACATCAAGGTTCCCACATGGAACCAATGTCCCCCAAGACATATCTAGGTTTCATCGTGAAACCAAAGTCTTGGTTCCTTCATCTGACCATCTGAGGCACATCAGGATGAAGTATACATTCCCCCCTACTAGTCCACATAGGACCCTCTAGGGGAGAATGTCTCATGAAGGGCATTCAACTAAAAAAATACCGCACTTGTTGCAGGCCTTGTTGATTTCCCAAGTTCCAAGGAATGACAAATTCATCAAAGTTTTGAAATCCGAGAGTTATTCCAAAGTTGGGAAGGATGATTTAGACTCTAAAGTCTAATCTCTAAGGTTGAAGGTCGTCCATGCCAATAATTTAAGTAATATGCTTTCATGTCACAAAATGCCAACTAGCTCCCTCAACTTCCTATATATATGGACCTACATATTATATACACAACTTCAATGGAGCGAGATGCATAATGACTACCCATAATCACCACGTTATCTAACATAAAATTCCATTTAAATATCTCAAATATCTCTCGTGATTAATGTCGAATCTCGATGACCGACCACCTTCATAAGTTAATGGTAATTGTTGTCATGCTTGAGAGTACTAGTCCAATATGATATCAGCTCATAGAAGAAAGAAGCCAGTGGAATTATGATAGCATGTTACGTGGATTGCATATCGTTGCTTTCTATCATATATTTCATGGATTGTATTGGTATTGATTTGATGCGACAATGCACAATCATCGCAACATTAGCCGCAGATGGGAGAATCAATCCTCACCAACAATGATCCCATACTTATGGACTCAAGACTCCTCTTCACTGATGGGCACCATGCGAGCGCTAATCTTTAGCTTGTCCTCCACTTGAACCACCACTTCATTGGTGTGGTTGGAGCGAGTTATGTTAAGTCTAGAGGCAGTTTCCCATGTATCTCCCTCACTTGGAGGAAGATTTATGGTTTGGCCATATAAGTCCATGGTCACATAGTCCACTGAATTTTCCCACATTTTTACCATTTTGTCTCCAAGGTAGAGTTGTCATTATATTCTAAAAATTTGTAGAAACAACAAAAGAAAAATGACATGTAACATTATATTCTATTAATTACAAAAGAAAAATGAGGCGTGTCATTCTATTCTATAAATTTGTAGAAAACAAAAAAAGAATGACGTTATATTCACAGCTTCCATTCGTCCAAATTGAACGTTTATAGTCTTTTGTACCTCGTTTTTAAATCGAAATAAAATTAAGAGAAACAATCGTGTCTAGATTTATAAATAAGGAGTTGTGTTTGTTCTAGTTATCAAGAAAGTTCTAGTTAATTCTCTTTCTTTGCAATTTATTTGCATTTTTTTTTGTCGGAATATAGGGATAAAAATTTGAGTGAAATCACAATTTTTTTGTTGTTTAAATTGTATTTTTGAATGTATAAATGAATTTAACATTAGCATGCTAAAAAAACTCTAAAACTCAGGAGACACTCAAATTATACAGTCTTAACCACTCAAATCTATAGATCCAACAATGTTTTTATCGAATTTCAAATAAAACTAAACAAAAAATTAAACTTTAAAAAAATCAAAATTTTAAATGTATAACCTACTATTTTTTATTTTTTTTAACTACTACTTTTCCTTGAAACAAATAAAAATTAAAACTACTATATAATATACCTAAACCAATAATGCCACTACAAATTTGTTTTAGAAGATGAAAGTTAAGTTGTTGTGACTGCCTTTTCCATCGTATGACTTTGAGCTTCTTAGGAATGCATTAATTTACACTAAAATTAAAACATTTTGTTATTATGTTTTTTTTAATGACTAGAAATTGTGGTTGAATTAACTTATTCAACGTTATTAGTCCTTGTCATATCCATAGAGGGATTATAGCGATCGATAATTCCTTTACCTAGTATTAGTTTGTCCGTTGACCACAAATATTTGCATAATATCTAATGTTGGAAATAGGGAACAAAAAGCATTGATTTTTATATAATAAAAAGTACCATATATGTCATGATCTGATTGGATAACAGATTGGAGGTCTTATTGACGGCTTCGCTATTCCCAATGTTTTATATTTTAATATATCCAAACTTTTTGGTGAATTAATGCTAGCATTAGTTGGAATGTTTGTCTTAGCATTTTCTACTAGCTAAATTTATCCCAATGTTTAATATGCTAGTGTATCCAATGTTTGTCTATTTTTTATTATTATTAAGTACTTAACGTACGTAAAGCCTACCACACACATTCTTTCTTAAATGTTTACACAGCGCGAGGCCCTTGGACAATTCTGGTAGCCTTAAATGTTTACCTAACAGGCCTCAAAGCCTTAAATGTTTACTTAACATGTATATCACAGAACAAGCTCGACATGAAAAATAAAAATAAAGTTGAATAAAATTTAACAAAACATTATCACATATTAACAAGTGTCTGTGCCAGGTTGGAGTGGGAGGTGGGAGTAAATGCGTGGGTTGCTATAACAATGTACCAAGATTTATAGTAGTTTTTATAATGCTATAACACTTTTTACTTAATGAATAGTATAAACAATTCTTTAAATTTTATTCAATATTATTTTTAACGTTTTTAAATGTAAATTTGGAATTTTGATTTTGTTTATGATGATGATATTTATTTTTATTTTTCATTTTTCATGTCCAGCTTGTTTCGTGATATACATTTGTTTGTGGTATACATTTTTCACCCAACAATTCCGTAGACTAAGTAATTTATAGAATATTATAACATTGTAACTTTACTTAATAAGTAAAATAGTATAAACAATTATTTAAATTTTATTCAATATTATTTTTAACGTTTTTAATGTAAATTTGGAATTTTGGAATTTTGATTTTGTTTATGATAATGAAATTTATTTTTATTTTTCATTTTTCATGTCCAGCTTGTTTAGTGATATACCTTTTGCACCCAACACTTTCATCATATACATTTTGCACCCAACAATTCCATCATACACATGAGACTGAGTAATTTATAGAATATTATAACATTGTTACTTAATGAATAGTATAAACAAATATTTAAATTTTATTCAATATTATTTTTAACATTTTTAAATGTAAATTTGGAATTTTGGAATTTTGATTTTGTTTATGAGTCCCGGGTTGGAGAAGTAGTTGGTTCATATTTTTCATTTTTCATGTCTAGTGTGTTCCGTGATATACATTTTGCACCCAACACTTCCGTCATATACATTTTTCACTCAACAGTTCCTTCATATACATGAGACTGAGTAATTTATAGAATACTATAACATTGTACCAATATTTATAGTAATTTATATAATGCTATAACACTTTTTACTTAATGAATAGTATAAACAATTATTTAAATTTTATTCAATATTATTTTTAACGTTTTTAAATGTAAATTTGGAATTTTGGAATTTTGGAATTTTGATTTTGTTTATGATAATAAAGGTGAGATTTATTTTTATTTTTCATTTTTCATGTCTAGCTTGTTCTGTGATATACATTCTGCATCCAACACTTCCACCATAAACATTTGGTTTGTTTGTGATATACATTTTGCACCTAACACTTCTGCCATATACATTTTGCACCCAACAATTACGGAGTCTCGGGTTCATATTTTTCATTTTTCATGTCCATCTTTTTCCGTGATATACATTTTGCACCCAACAATTCAGTCATATATATTTTTCACCCAACAATTCCCTCATATATATGAGACTGAGTAATTTATAGAATATTATAACATTGTATCAATGTTTATAGTAATTTATATAATTCTATAACACCTTTTACTTAATAAATAGTATAAACAAATATTTAAATTTTATTCAATATTATTTTTAAAGTTTTAAAATGTAAATTTGGAATTTTGGAATTTTGATTTTGTTTATCATAGTAAAGATGAAATTTATTTTTAATTTTCATTTTTCATGTGCAGTAGGGGTTCACATTTTTCATTTTTCATTCCATCTTTTTTCTTGATATACATTTTGCACCCAACACTTATATCATATACATTTTGTACCCAACAATTCAGTCGAGTAATTTATAGAATATTATAACATTGTAATTTATAGAATATTATAACATTGTATCAAGATTTATAGTAATTTATATAATGCTATAACACTTTTTACTTAATGAATAGTATAAACAAATATTTAAATTTTATTACATATTATTTTTAACGTTTTTAAATGTAAATTTGGAATTTTGGAATTTTGATTTTGTTTATGATAATAAAGGTGAAATTTATTTTTAAATTTCATTTTTCATGTCGAGTCGGAGGTTTACATTTTTCATTTTTCATGTAAGTCCATTCCATGATATACATTTTTCACCCAACACTTCCATCATATACATTTTGCACCCAACAATTCCGTAATTTATAGAATAATTTATAGAATATTATAATATTGTACCAAGATTTATAATAATTTATATAATGCTAAATCAATTTTTACTTAATAAATAGTATAAACAATTATTTAAATTTTATTCAACATTATTTTTAACGCTTTTAAAGGTAAATTTGGAATTTTGAAATTTTGATTTTGTTTATGATAATAAAGGTGAAATTTATTTTTATTTTTCACTTTTCATGTCTTGTTCTGTGATATACTTTTTGCACCCAACACTTTCGCCATATACATTTTGCACCCAAAAATTACAGAGTCGCCCGTTATGGAGTAGCGGTTCACATGTTTCATTTTTCATGTCGAGAGTGTTTTGTGATATACATTTTGCACCCAACATTTCCCTCATATACATTTTGCACCCAACAATTTCGTCATATACATGATAACATTGTAATTTATAGAATATTATAACATTGTACCAAGATTTATAGTAATTTATATAATTCTATAAAATGTTTTACTTAATGAATAGTATAAACAAATTAAATTTTATTCAATATTATTTTTAAAGTTTTTAATTGTAAATTTGGAATTTTGGAATTTTGATTTTGTTTATGATAATAAAGGTGAAATTTATTTTTAATTTTCATTTTTCATGTCCAGCTTGTTCCATGATATACATTTTGCACCCCACTTCCGTCATATACATTTTGCACCAAACAATTACAGAGTCGTGGGTTTTCATTTTTCATGTCTAGCTTGTTCAGTGAAATATATATTGCACGCAACACTTCCGTCATATATATTTTTCACCCAACAATTCCGTCATATACATAAGACTCAGTAATTTATAGAATATTATAACATTGTATCAAAATTTATAGTAATTTATATAATGCTATAACATTTTTTACTTAATGAATAGTATAAACAATTATTTAAATTTTATTCAATATTATTTTTAAGGTTTTTAAATGTAAAGTTGGAATTTTGGAATTTTGATTTTGTTTATCATAATAAAGGTGAAATTTATTTTTATTTTTCATTTTTCATGTAGAGCTAGTTCGGTTATATACTTTTTGCACCCAACACATCTTCCATATACAATTTTCACCCAACAATTACGGAGTAGCTGGTTTGGGGAGTAGTAGGTTCACATGTTTTATTTTTCATGTCCATCTTGTTCTGTGATATGCACCCAACATGCACCCAACAATTCCGTCCGTCATATACATGAGACTGGGTAATTTATAGAATATTATAACATTGTACCAAGATTTATAGTAATCTATATAATGCTATAACATTTTTTACTTAATGAATAGTATATACAAATATTTAAATTTTATTCAATATTATTTTTAACGTTTTTAAATGTAAATTTGGAATATACATTTTGCACCCAACAATTCCGTCATATACATTTTGCACCCAACAATAACAGAGTCGTGGGTTGGCGGAGTCGCAGGTTCACATTTTTCATTTTTCATGTCCAATGTGTTCTGTGATATACATTTTGCACCCAACACTTTCGTCATATACATTTTGCACCCAACAATTCCATCATATACAATTCTGTCATATGTTTCTTCGGTTATTTTACTACTATGTTCATTGCCTTTTTAAGTATTAATTTACTTTATATTAAAATATATTAAAACATTTTTTTATATTTTTAATTATTATATATTTAATTTTAATATTATATATAGAAGTAAATATTGTATTTTATAATAAAGAAATGGTAAGATTTTTTTAACATGTGCATAAATTTTATTTAATCATATGTTGAAAGGGATCAAATTTCTTAAAGTATAAATCTTTTCTTCAATTTAATAGTCTAAACAAAAATTTCACTAATTTATTTGATAAACAAGGAATTAAGATAAGATGGATTTATAGATTTTTTGGATCAAATTCTTTAAAGAAAAAAACATTTTCTTAAATTTATAATCTAAAAAACATTTCACATAAAACTATTTGATCCATTTGATAAACAAGCAATTAAGATGGATCTATGATTATTTATTTTATTATAGTGATCATTTTTTATTTATTTTTATTATTATAGTATGATATTTTTTAAATTGTCAATTTTTATAATGTTACTTTTTTCTCAATTTATGTTTACACGTGCTCATAGATGCATTTAATTATTCTTTATGGTATCAAAGTCATTGACCATCTAATTAAACTAAACTTATGGGTAAAAGATATAAAGAATAAAATTTTGGGAAGAAACTCATTTAGTAATTAGTTTTTTTCTTAGAGTTTTTTAAAAGTGTCTTAATTAAAGATACATTTATAGTTTAAAAAAAATTAAAACAAAAGTCTTAATTTATCTGGCTTTCTTTTTAAACAAATTTTAGGTTTATTTTACTATTTTCTTTGTTTAAAAATAGGTTGCAATATCTTTAATACTGGACGTAAAATTCAATATACATTTATTTAGTAATAATTATTTTTGTTTTTCAAATTTAATCTATTTTAATTGTGAATTAGAAGTTATATTTATTTTTATAAATAAATATTATATTTTATTTTTTTAAATATATTAATTAATTAATTTGAATTGATTCAAATTTATGGACATAACACATTTCACCTATCTAGATAATAGAAAACCACATAATCCATAAAAAAAAAAAAAATTATAAATATTTTTAATTGAAAAAAAATAATATTTTTTTGTAAGTTAGAAAAATATTTCCAGACTTATACTACGAAGATATACAGTCACAATATGTTTAAGGGTAGAAGGAATTCTCTATGATAAAGCTACTTGAAATAAACACAAACAAAACATTCAATAAAAACTATTGTTCAGTATCTACATCAAAGTTTATGAGAATAAACACAAAGTGTTTTTTTTTTTTCTAAAACGATTTTGTTGATTGGTCCTTTGCATATCTAACTTTAACACGATTCCTTTTACGTTGAGTTTCCACTAGATGTTGGCCCACTTCTCCCTCACCCTTTGTCTATTGTTTCAACATTGCTTCTACTTGTTATCCAATTAATCTAACTTCTCTAGGATGGGCCTTTGCCAAAATTATTTATCTTATATAATGTGGGCCATAGTACCTTTATTCAACTAGTAGAGTTCTACCATGGAGTAGATATTTCTATCATTACTTCTTGAAAAGATATTTTATGGCATCTATTGAAGAAATTCCTCATCAATATCCTCATCATATATTATGCCTCTTTTCTTTCTTACTGTAGTCTCCATAGCTTCTAATTCCTCCTTGAATTCTTCCAAGAACCTTTGGATGTATCATCTAGTTGTGTCAATGGAATTCTTTTGGCCCTTGTCATATGATGATTGGCATCATTCACAAGTAAATGTCCTATAGAATTTGATCGTCCTATACCTCTGCTTCGACCTCTACCTCCCTCAGTTTTGACCTCAACTATGGGTTTCCCCCCTTCCTATCCATGCATAAAATTAGGTGAAGGTCACATTGTTTCCATAGAATTATAGATACCACATGTCTCAAACTTTAAAACTCCACATTCCACAAGCTTATACTCCTAAAATAATATCAAAGTGAATCCCAATAAGTACAAACTAAAGCATAATCGTTATTACCATACTAATGAACACCACAAAACACTAGGACACCAAATAAAAAACAAACAAAGTAAAACCCCCCATGGTCTTATTGATCTAGATATTTTTTCACTATGAGAAACAATTTTAATTAGACATCTATCCCAACTATCCAAGTAGATTCCTCACACATTCATCATTACCACTATCAACCATCAACTTAGATAGTATGAGAAAAAAATTGACCTTGCTTTATATTGTCAACCATCAATTCCAACACCTTCTTCATGGATAAGTTCAAACTTTTAATGGTGATAAATAGCATGTGAGCCACTTATCTAAGAGAATGATAGGAAGGTCAATGGAGGATTCATTATTACAACTTACTCCCACCAACCCATCTATACTTCTAGCGAAATATAAAATAAATATTAAATTAGCATTATAATATGATATTTAATATGAATAAAAAATTTAATCTTGTAAAATTTAAAAAAAAATAAAAAAAAATGAATTTTTAAATTGAAATAAACTTTAAATATATAATAGATGAAATAATATCATTTTTTTTTTTTTTTTCTAATATGTTGGTGACTTGCGGGACTATCAAAATCATCAAGGTATGGCCTAGACCACATCAACCCTTGGCATGGATGGATTTTTAGGTGTGGTCACCAAACATGGAATTGACAAATGGAATTTAAAAAAATAAAAATACTAATAACAAAAACAATATTTCAAAAACAATATTGATTTTAATTTTTAATTTTTTTATTAAGATTTTTTTTAATTATATTATAAATTTTAACATACAAATTTTAT